>JAJAGP010001667.1:28370-82426 GCA_025084515.1 Ancistrus triradiatus | reverse complement strand
AAAAGGTACAGAGGCCAAAACAGAAATAACAGGGTAAAATAGTGTGTGCTCCTTCAGTAGGGACAGCTTATTCTCTTTTAGTATTCTCAACTATGGAGAAATATGGGATAGAGCAAGTTTGTAAAGCGTTTCTTCTTCTGAAGAAGACTTTTGTGGTTCTTAGAAGAGTCCCAGCGTACTCCTATTGTTATTAAGCACAAAAAGATGGAAAGTGAATAAGAGCTGTAAATAAAGGTTCGGGGAAAAGGAATGTTAGCCCATTCAAGCCCAATACAACACAGGATCCTTTCACTCTCCCAGGTTTGCAAACAGGACACAAGGCTAGCGATTGAAATCTGCACATCGAATTAGCAAAGCAAGCCATTCGGTGAGAATTTTTCAAATATTTAACCAAAGTCAAGCAAAGCAAGTCCAACTTCATCATGAAAGCAAATGGATTTGACTGAGCGAAACTTGGATAAGCCCGTTACTTCAAAAAGGGCATATTATACAAATCACATGCTGAAAAGAGATCCAGTGCAAAACTTCTCTGTCATTAAAGTGAATAGACTTTGATTGGATGGTCATTAAATGGCAGTTACCTGTAACCATAAACCAAGCTTTATGAAAAGCCACAACCTTCCATACTGGAAACAGACAGCTGGCAGTTGAGAACTTCCCTTTGAATTTTCATTTTTCAGTTTCTATGTCCACTTTCGATGTTCTATGTTCTCCTTACACACCCCAAATACATGTTGGTTAATAAAAATAAATAGATTAATGCCACAGTATCAGCTCTTTCATCCACAATGTTCTTTCAAATATATGCTGGTCATGTTCCTTCCAGCCAATCAATCAATAACACTGACTGGAAATAATTACTACCTCCTTTCTTCATGTTCTCCAAATCACAGCTGCTTTACTCAGAGCCGCAATCATCATTAAAGTGCCGTTATTGCTAAATATGCGCAAGCCACTGCCCCAGTTGTATTAATTACATTATATTGATCCTACTGAGCTCGGCATTCATTTGTTAATAGATTTATTTTCATTTCAGTGAACAGTGTGCTTCATAATTACACTAATTAGCTGAAAGTTTGTGGACACCAAAAAATGACACCCAAAAACATGGGTATTTGCAGCTCCAACAGTCTTTATTCTTCTGAAAAGGATTTCTATTAGATTTTGGAGTTTGACTGGATGGTCGAATACTGATGTCAAACAATAAGTACAGGCTCACTCTTGGCACTCCAATTAATCTCTGCAATGTGATGGAGATGAAGTCTAGTCTCTTTTGGCTTTGGCAAACCATTTCTTCATTGACTTGGTTTTGGGTTGTGGGGGTGGAAGAACTGGCTGGTTTGGGATGTGGAAACGTTCACATTTGGCATTATGCAGAGTGATATTCAACTGGAGAAATATGGGATAGAGCAAGTTTGTAAAGCATTTCTTCTGAAGAAGAAGACTTTTGTGTTTTTTTACAACACAAGCATTGCAACACATTTGGTCAATGCTGGGGATTGAACCTACATTTTTCTTGTCAGTAGTTAATTTTGTACCTTGAATAAGTGTCACTGAAGTTTCAGTACAACCCAAGTACTTAATGCGACCACCCCTTACACTTGAGCAATAGCAACATCTGGCGGCTCCATCGTGATGCCAAGTTGGCCCTTCTATAGTCCAAAGAAGCTTGTTCAGAAGTTCTTGTTTTCAAAGAGTAGAAACCAAGAAACCACTTTTCGGAAGGGGACAAAGATTGGATTATTAACCAAAGATCAGTCAAAACGACTATTATGGAGCAACAAATCCAAGTTTGAAATTTTTGGGTCGTCAACAATGTGTTATATGTAGTCATTAAAACAAAACATTTAGTCACTGCTAAAACAACAAATCTAATGGTGGCCTGAGACCTTTGCACAGTACTATGTGTGTGTCTGTGGATATTCCATACCTGTATGCTCCATATTATAAACCTGTTACCAGTGATTGTGGATGAAACACAGAAGAAGGGGTGTCCATAAATTTTTGGCTATAGAGCGTAGCGATTAACAAGTGACACAATGAAAGATGCTGCAACAGCAAATCAATTGCGTATCACTTTATTAGGGCGTACAAATGGCAGCCAGTCAAAAAGCAGCAGGAGCACTATTTAAGTAAACAAATGTGTGTAATGGCTTGTAATAGGATATGACAATTTTTTTCTTCTAAGGCCACAAGCGTGAGCCAGCTTCGCCTCTTGATAAGACAGAGATTTGACAAATCCTCCAGCAGGTCTTTTTAACTCTGGCAGAGCTCCGATACACTGCAGCCCATTCGTCTGTCAAGTCACAATCACAATTTCTGAATTTCTCAGCTGCCATTCAAGCCTGGCAAACAGTCATCAAACCAGCCAGCTGACATGGAAATCTGAAATTACATCTCTTCTGCCATACTGCCACAATGTCTGACTTTAATCATCCCAACCAGAAAGCAAGAAAGAGAGGAGAAGAAATGTGGACAGAAAGGCTTGCAGCTTTAAATTCTCTGACGGTAGATCATAAATCTTGTGGCGAGACCTGAGGCGGTGATGGATGACTGAGCACACAGCAGAAGCTGCCTGAAACTGTTGCCTGTACTCTCCGCTTTGAATAATCACTAGCCAAAGATAGCGAAAAAAAGGCTTACTGAAGGTGGAACTAACTAGCTTAAGATTAACATACAACACCTATATGGGACTTGCTCCCCAAATCCACTGTGGCATTGTTAGGATGGCTGCAGATTGCTCATACCGATACTCTTTCCTACCACTTTTTAATGATGTGGTGTACAACGATGGGTTTTGAAGACCCGTTTAAGGCTTAGGTGCTACTTCAGATCAACTTAAAGAGAATTAAAGAGGGTTTTAAACTAGACCTTTTCACCTCTGCTTATCCTGGACGGTTCCAAGGCAAAGGTGTGGACTAGTGGTCAACCGATATGGGTTTTCAATGGCAGATACTGATATTTAGAGAGTTATTTAGATGCCGAAATTCATTCAATCATTCATTGTCTTATCCGCTTATCCTAGTCAGGGTTGCGGGAGAGCCGGTGCCTAGCCGGCGACACAGGGCACAAGGCAGGATCATCCCTAGAAAGGGGACCAATCCATCATAGGGCACATACACTGACACACTCGCACTCTAAGGGGCACTTTGAAAACACCAGTTAACCTAACACACGTCTTTGGAATGTGGGTGGAAACCCGAGTACTCAGAGAAAACCCACGCAGACATGGGGAGAACATGCAAACTCCACTCAGGTGGAGCCCAGGGTCAGGGTCGAACCAGGATCTCAAAGCCGTGAGGTGACAGTGCTGACCACCATGCCGCCTAGATGCAGAAATTGCTGAACTTAGAGGAACATTTATTTACATTTTAAATGCGCTGTTTGCAGTCCACCTTTTTTTATAAATTAAAAACAGAAAAAAATTGTAACTAATTCCAGAAAATAAACAATGTTAGAGTAGTGCAGTGGTAGCAGCATCTTTGTTTTTAATCCCAGTTCCAGTTAAAAGCAGCAAAATGCTGGAGACAAAGTTTTCATCGTCTCATAAATGGCTCTGCATTTCTTTGTTTTCAGTCACTCAGTAGTCCCAGTTTCTGAGCTGCAAGTTGTAATGCAGGAAACAAAGGTTCTCTGCATTTTCTCCACCATTTTTGAATATCGGCCTTGTGAGCACAGATATCGGCCGATGACGATGATCTCAGTCGGCCCGTCTATCACTAGTGTGGACTCGACTCAACAAGATCAGACACAGCAGTGCTGCAAGAGTTTTTAAACACCTCAGTGTTATTGCTTAACTGAAAATAGTCCACCAACCAAAAATGTCCAGCCCGCATCATCCTGTAGGCAGGATTAGAGGATGACGAACACACAAACTGCAACAACAGATGAGTTACTGTCTCTGACTTTACATCTACAAGATGGAGCAACATGGTAGATGTGTCCAATAGAGTGCACAGTGAGTGAACAAAGGCTTTAAAAACTCCAGCAGCACTGCTGCATCTGCTTCACTCATACCAGAACAACACGCACTGATACCACCACTGATCTGTGGTGGTCTTGTGGGGTCCTGACCATTAGAGAACAAAGCAAAGGACACTAATAAAGTATGTATAGATCCAGATGGACTACAGTCTGTAATTGTAGGACTACAAAGTGCATAAATGACAAATGGACAAAAAGTGTAGAAACAAGGAGGTGTACACAAAAGAGTGATTGGTGAATTTAGATAGATACATCAGTTAGCTGTAGGCATCATGCAAAGATAATGCTTAATTCGGTTGTACTTAGGAGCCAAGTTCCAGTCTAAATGCATTTTCATGCCTCTACCCTGGAAAACATGGATGTCTGCAGAGAACTAGTGCATGTATGGCATATCATCGAATTTTAAACAGATCATAAAACCACCTACATTATTTACTACAGCGCTATGTGAATTATTTAATATTTCAAACCCCATCTTCATATCTGTCCTCGTATCTACGCCAATGGTCCGGTACCTACGCATCATAACTTTGGTTCTGCAGTTTATATTCATTAGGAATAGCATCGTAAGATCGGTTTGACGTAAGTTGAGTGTGGCGTAACCCAGGGGCTGCCTGCATATAAAACCGAACTATTATCCTACAGAAGAAATTACTTTTAGAGCCACATGCCCAGCTGTCTGCATCAAAAAAGCTCTTTGGACTGCACCTTAAGCACCCAAAAATATGGACAACCACCAACGGCAACCATCCACCAACCATCCAGCACTTTGCTAGTAACAAAAAGGTAAGTAACAGAAAATATTTTTCAAGACACAACTGACGAATTAATACATATCGGTAACTCAGTGTGTAGTCACTCCTTCTACCTCCTCACTTTTATAATGTGGGAGCGCTGGTGATTTTCAAAGGATCAAAGGATGTGACCGACCAGTATGCTGCCAGTTTTAGCATGCTGTTATAATATGGACCATCTCTAACTGCTCTTCCAAGATAAGAACTGAGAGTACTGCTCCAGATTCCTGCATCCAGCCGAGTGTTTCCGTGTTTTGTGCGTGTTTGTTTGTGTGTGTTCGCTCTGGGGAGACATGCTGATCTGCTCATTAAGCTCCGTTGAATCAACAGTTGTGTTTCCTGACACAATGTGTGAGAGAGTGAGGGAGCCAGCGAGAAGGAGACAGAAGTTGCCTATGCAAATTCTGCAATCAGTCCAAATAGGAGTGCGCTTTCCAATCAGGGAGTCAACAAGTTCACAAATAGGCTCGCTAGCACACACACTTCTCTTTGCAATCCTGTCTCCACTCGTCTGTCTCTCCTAGACATCTGCAATTTTAGTTTTCATGAGCATGCAGTCCTTCCCCGAGGCCCACACCATCAGAACAGCTTCCTGATCAATAATTTGCCATGCAGTCCTTGAACCACTGTGACCAAACAATGTCTGGCTTTTACCTGCACCACAGTAACTACTCTAGACTGGAGTCTCTGGCATGACTACTATTGATCTGAATAGAGATACCAGACGATGGCTGTGGAGTCCGACGGTGTGGCATGACACCACTGAGAACAAAGAGTTCCAAGCTCTTGAACTGAATCATGACTCCCCCAAACACATGATTATTATGATAGGCAGGAATTTCTCTTGAATGATTAAAAGATCTGTCTCCAAGTTTTAGCTTTAACAGCAAGACTGCAAGACTGGTAGAACAGCTCACATTTACCCGGACAGACAAATGATTAAACCAATGTCATCCAAAAGTGGGCTGGACTTCCGTAGAGATGCACCGATTGGTCAGTCGCTGACCGGAATAGGCCGGTTTTTAGTGTGATCGGCCACGACTGGTGATCGGCCAATCAGTCTCATATAATCGATTCAGCCAGACACAGGCCAACAGCTGCGGCTATCTTTCTTTAGCTGGGAAGAAGTTTCCATTAAAAGAAAAGTTGAACAACAATTATCTGTATGCTGTCATTTATAACATTTCTAAAACATTTATTTATTTAACATTTGGCTTCAGACAGATTAAGACAAGGACAAAAACAGTAACCAGCTGGGCAGAATGTTGCTTATAGAAACAGAATCACTATGAATGCCATCAGATAACTGAGAGAAAGGCTCCAGCTGTGGTCTGCTCTATGGGACTCAAGAATTGTGCAGGACTTATATGAGCTTGGGAGACCTGGTACAGGATCAGCCTTAGTTTGTTGGTTTGATACCATTATTTCCTTATGCAGAAATTATACTACCAACAACAAAGTTGTGTGTGTATGTGTGTATATGTATATAGAGAAAGACAGCACACACACCTCTGCCACACATTTACTTATCTAGGCCCTATGAAATTCCAATTAATGTTTTTCCCATTTTCATTTATTGTTTATTTTTTTCACTATTCTGTGTTTTTTTTAGGTTTTCAACAGTTTTTCTTTAAGAAAATAACTAATATTAAGCAAACAATATCAAAATGGCACCTTTGTATTTAATAAAATTATTGCTATAACATTCAGCAACATCAGACATTATATAAATGAACAAATAAGGAAATGTTCAGCGTGCATATTTTATAACTATACATAAATAATTAGATTTCCTTTTAGTGGAGTCCAGACTAGAGATGAACTAATTGCAATTGTCCTAGCCGATTCTGTTTTTCTTTCTGTCAAAGCATTATGAAAGGCAGCATAAAGATTTTAGTTTTTGTTCAATTTTTATTTTAATGAAAACATCTTCATTGCTGAAGAAAGATAGCATTGTCTGCTCTGCCTTTCTTCACGCTTTTGCTAGTTAAATGTGACCGGCACAGAATCGGTTATATGAAACTGATCAGTCAATGACCGGTTATGACCGATCACGTTAAAAGCAGAATACGCTGGTTGGTTTCTTTTAGATTTTCAAATTCTCTGCATTTCTGTCTGTATATCTGAAGTCTAAATGTTCACAAAGAGAAAGGGCATTTCCTCATACCTTAGACATTTCTGTCATGCTAGTGTTAAGTGTAGGGCAGGGTCTTGTAGAAAAGTTTACATCTAAGGACCTTTCTCAAGTTTACATCTATGAAGGCAATACAGGACCCAGACTAATATTCACCAGCACAACATTCATCCAACAAATACTGGTCACAGTTGCGGATATTTTCCTTCTGTAGGAGACCATAGAAGATACACTGACTGTCAGGGTAAAATTATTGTCACACTATCAACCAGTCAGTGAGCAGAGAGGAGAAAGCTGGCACCCAAGCTGCTATGCTTGTATAATTTTCAATTAATCATATTACTGGACTGCGAAATGCACAATAGAACTCGAGACTTTTTGAGTGCATGGCCAATCGCCTTTGGAACTTTTCTGGTTACTTTTTATAGCTCTAGAGTTCGATCGAATTTTATAGTTTTGCTATATCTCATCAGTCAGATTTTATACTTGGCTAAGCTTAGATGTCCCACTACTGAGAGCACAGACGTGCCAGATCGAGAGCGTGGACCACAGGCCTCGCCACTGGGCTCGAGCAGGATAGCGCCAAAATGCAGTTTTAATATGCAGACGCAGTCCTTGCATGGTGGGACACACTAAAACAGCCTTGCACAGGCCAGACGGGGACCATGAAAGCAAGGCTCTGATGCCTTTGTGCTGTGCGCGAGAGAGCAAGAGAGAGAGATAACGCAAAAGGGCCGCCAGAGGCCAGGAAACACAAAGACCTTACAAGTTCCTCATTAAAACCGCAGATAAAAGTGTGAAACCAGAGCCTGTCAGAGATTTTATCATGTTTCCGTTCAGCTAATTTTGAGTATTCAACTAGTCATGATGATATGAAAAAAGTCATACTCCAAACTGTTGTTCATTGAATGCTAATGCCAGCACTTTAAGGTCTGGAAGCATCCATCATAGAAAGGCAGTGAAGCACTGAAGATCAGTGTCTGAATTTTATCAGGCTCTGACCCCAGGCTGTTCTTACCTCTGGATGCTTTCTTTTCTTTGTTTTATCAATAACAGGAAAGGAAGCAAAATACAGAGACCATCTGCTGAATTCTCAAGGCCCCGTGCATGTGTGTGTACCAACAATAGGAGCTGAAATGAATTAAACCGAATAGCAGGATGACGTTGCAGACCACAGCAGGGTTAAATGAAAGAGGTAAAGAAAGACTGAGAAGGTAGTGTTGCCTTTTCATTACGGCTAGCTTTCCATTAAGAGAAGGTCAGCCAATAAATGTGTGTTCGTTGCCCTTCTCACTGCATTCCCTGATTCCATTCAACCTTCTGACACACAAGTGTACATCCTATTTCATGCCTCCCTATTTTTTTCTATGTCGCGCTATTAGTGAAACAGAACAGCAGATTTAGAAAGCCTTCCAAACGAGTTTCTAAGAACATGCAGTCTGCTCTGTCTCCTGTTGGTCTTTACCTGCATATTGCAATAATGTCCATTAATTATACATCTTACATATCTTAAAACTAAGGGGCTGCATTGTGTTGCAGTAGACCTCTCCGTCTGTGTGGCGTCTGCATGTCCTCCCTGTGTCCATGTGGGTTTACTCTGGGTGCTTCAGTTTCCTCCCATATTCCAAATACATGTGTTAGGTTAATTAGTGTTTCTAAAGTGCCCTTAGTGTGCGAATGTGTGTATGAGTGTCAGCTCTACAATGGATTGGTGTCGTTCTAGGGATATTCCTGCCTTGCGCCCTGTGCTGCCGACTAGGAACCAGCTTTCCCTGACCAGGAATAAGCAGATGAGATCTTAAAACTTGCTTGGATTTGTAAAGTTAAAAATTAATTCCTTGACTGATCCTGAAATGTGGAGAACATTTGTCCTATCACATGGACATAGTAAATATAGTGGTGCTTGAACGTTTGTGAACCCCTTCGAATTGTCTATATTTCTGCATAAATATGACCTAAAACATCACCAGATTTTCACACAAGTCCTAAATGTAGATACAGAGAACCCAGTTCAACAAATGAGACATTATACTTGGTCACATATTTATTGAGGAAAATGATCTAATGTTACATATCAGTGAGTGGCAAAAATATGTGAACCTTTGCTTTCGGTATCTGCTGTGACCCCCCTGTGCAGCAATAACTGCAACTAAACATTTCCTGTAGCTGTTGATCAGTCCTGCACACCGGCTTGGAGGAATTTTAGCCCATTCCTCCGTACAGAACAGCTTCAGCTCTGGGATGTTGGTGGGTTTCCTCACATTAGCTGCTCGCTTCAGGTCCTTCCACAACATTTCAATTGGATTAAGGTCAGGATTTTGAGTTGGCCATTCCAAAACATTACCTTTATTCTTCTTTAACCATTCTTTGGTAGAACGACTTGTGTGCTTAGGTTGTGTTGCTGCATGACCCACCTTCTCTTGAGATTGTTCATGGACAGATGTCCTGACATTTTCCTTTAGAATTCTCTGATATAATTCAGAATTCATTGTTCCATCAATAATGGCAAGCCGTCCTGGCCCAGATGCAGCAAAACAGGCCCAAACCATGATTCTACCACCACCATGTTTCACAGATGGGATAAGGTTCTCATGTTGGATCCACATATGATACAATATAGACCGCTCTACCAAACACTGGTGCCAATGTCAACCCATAACATCTAGTTTAGTCAGTGGTGGTCTTACGGTTTCCAGTGCCAGCACAGAAGGGGCTGAGATGCCTACAATCAGTAACTGTATACCTATGAAAGGCATCTATATGATGAATATTTGTGTACAGAACAGGTAGGTGTACCTAAGAAACTGTATGTGATTATGGCCTTATTGTTTAATAAACTGAGCGTTGAAGCTGACTGAGCTGCCATGATGATGAATACAGAGAGCTTCAGTCCATTGCTCTTCCATGCCTCATCATCTGCATCATTACGCATATAAAACAGACACAATGGAGCTCTCTCTTTCTTTCTCAGTCGCGTTGGCTCAGCCACTTGAGAGCCCCGACCCATCTATCTCTCTCCTCTCTCACTGGCACACGCTCACCCTTGTGCCTCCAGTTGGCTGAATCTTAAATAAAGTTATTTGAATATTTGTATTATTAATGTGCGCGTGTCAAGCGCTCGCCGAGGCAGAACCAGAAAGTGGTGGCAGGAATACATCACTGCACATTCATCTCTCCAGGGCAAGTATAGATGAAGAGTGGAACACGATGAAGGGCTGGACGAAAAACAGGGTTCTTCACATCTCCAGCCATACTTTGAGTGATTGTGATGCAGACAGACTGAGGGGAAAATAAGACAGAAAGCCTGTCTGTGCATCCACTTGCATGCCACACTCACTCTGCATAGAAATGGGCGATAATGCAAAGGCATTGCGATTCAGGTAGAGCATGGTAAAGCAATTACAGACGGATGAAACCCAACTACGCTCCATAAAGCAAGAAAAGGAGTCCACAAAGCCAGAAGAGGGGCCATCAATCACTGTAGAAGAGAAAAGCCATCCCCTGCCAAACATACACCGCAAAATGGTTCTCGATGCCATATGTCAGAGCCATACTGTAAATATACAGTAGATCAGATACAAGAGCACATTCAGATTCTGAAAAGCCCACTCTATGGCTCACTAAAGCTTACTGCTACAGCAATTCTGAACTGTTTGCTCATAATTTGTCATGTTTGGAGTCTGAGTATATATAACTTAAGGTGGATTTATGATACATATTTATATGATATATCTGGATATATATAAAACTTTCTGGTAACTTTCGTGAGGTTTTGCTATAGTAGCGCACACAAGGCCATTCGGAAATTTATCAAAAGAGTTTGAGTTCACACCTTTTTAGACACTGATCCTTAAGATGTAAAAGCAGTAGTCAAGTCAAGTCAGCTCTTTCTTTCTATAGCGCTTTTACAATGGAGCATTGTTTCAAACCAGCTTTACAATTTTAGATTATCTTCTAAATTACAAGGCCAATCCCAATTGTACCAAGCCTAGTGAGACAGTGGCAAGGAAAAACTCCATGAGAGGAGCAAGACTCAAAAAGGGACCCATCCTTCTTGAGCAGGTTAGAAGTCATATGTAAGAATTAACCAAGTTACCTAATTAATAAGTTCATAGCAATATTTCAACAGACAGAAACTTAATAAATAGTAGAGAGAACATATTTAAAGACATAATAATTAAAATAAAATAACAGGTAGACTAACATTTTAAAGAAAATGAAATGAATTAACAATAATAGCCAATAATAATTTTACAGGCAGTACAGTTCCTTTTCTCAGTGGGAAAGACACAGGCTCACGATTCAAAAAATGGGGGAGCGATAACCGAATGTGAACCACTTTATATAGTTACAGGTTAGAGAGAATATACAGGTAGTGGGGGAACAAACAAGATTACTACTGTAACGCCGGGCGACGGATTCCGAGATTAGGAGTCCGGGGGTTTTCTCGCCGGGCGAATCCCCGGAAGAGGCTGGCAGCAGTCGAGCGGCTGGCGAGCGGAAACGGCGGCCTGAAGCTGGCGAGCGGGGGAGCCAAGCGGAAGCCGGCGAGCAGAGTCGAGAAGGGAAGACTGGCGAGCGCGGGTGCCGGCTGGACGCCGGCGAGCGAGGGTGCCAGTTGGACGCCGGCGAGCGAGGGTGCCGGCTGGACGCCGGCGAGCGAGGGTAGGCTGGCGAGCAGGGTCGCCCACAGGAGACTGGTGATCGGAGTCGCGGAGAATAGGCTGGCGAGCGGGGTCACCGACAGGAGGCTGGCGATCGGAGTCGCGGAGAATAGGCTGGCGAGCGGGGCCGCCGACGGGAGGCTGGCGATCGGAGTCGCGGAGGGTAGGCTGGCGAGCGGGGTCGCCGACGGGAGGCTGGCGATCGGAGTCGCGGAGGGTAGGCTGGCAAGCGGGGTCGCCGACAGGAGGCTGGACGGAGGCGGTGAGGTCCGCGGCGGAAGGAGGCGGCGGCGGCTTTGAGAGGCGCAGGACGAGCCCGTTGAGCGAGCGGATAAGCGCGTCCAAATCCACAGCCACGAACTCCGCGTCCTGAGGCACCTCCCCAAGCCGGGCACGGATGTTGGCGAGCCACCGTCCTTCGGTTGGCTCGCGGCCAGAGCCAGTAGCCGCTGTCTCCATGTCGGTGGATTCAACTGTAACGCCGGGCGACGGAACGGAAGCAGGAGACATACGCAGGCCACTGGCAGGTAAGGTGGTTTTATTTGCAAGAAATGATAGGGACGGATAGGTAGACGAGGTGAGTCCACCCGGAGTGAGAACAGAGTGAGGGTTAAATAGTGAGGGAAATGACGAGGGAAATGAAGAACAGGTGCGCGTGATCACAGGTGCAGCGAGCCGGGCGGCCGGTGGGCGTGACAACTACTTATAATAGGACAGGCTCATGCACTTATGAACGCCATTTACAAACAAACATGCAAGTTTCACATCAATCGATACTCTAGTCTTTGTTCTTTCACTTATGTAACGTCCCTATCCGGATCGACGGCCATTTTGGCGACAGTCACACGAGGTTACATTCAGCGTTTCCGCTACATATACTTTAAATACAGTTAAGTTTAGATAGATTTTACAGCTGAAAAGAACATTTGCAATGCAACACACACACAGGTACTTCATGACTCTGTGCACTTCATCAATTCACTGAATTAAAGTCATAACTGAGACCACAGAAAGCCACAGTAGATCACATGCGACTTAGGACCTTAATGCTTATGGCCTGGTTAACTCGGCTCACGTACCAAGTATGATAAGTGATGCTGAAACCAAATCATGTCTGGGAGGGTTTTCCTATGGGAGAGCCCTAGAGGTCTTAAAAAACATGTACATTGCTGAAAAAAATCATAGCAGAAAGACTGACACACATACACAAGGAGATACATCGACAGATACATCAAGGCTAGCTTATACATATACATGTATATATGGATGTGCAGATTCCACAGAGCACAGAGAAAGGACCCAGGTCGTTTCACCTGGGATCGAACCCAGAACCTTCTTTCAGTGAGGCGACCCATCAAGTCACCATGCCACCCAGATCTAGTCCAGTCATGAGTTAACAAGCAATTGAGCATGCGACCAGTAAGGTAGTCAACTTTCGAGTGAATGACAGACTTCCGCTCTTTAACTCCCGCGTCTGCTCGTGGGTCTGCAGAGATGACTGGCTGTTGATGTGACCAGCTGTTTTCGGAGCAGTAATGCATACTGTAACCACATAGCCAGGCAGTGCTGTACAGCATATTTGCCAGAGCTAAAAGACAGATTTTTAATTTCCTATTACAATTTATTATAATTTTTAAGGCCTCAGCCATTAAGCAAGCAGGCACTGATCGGATGAACCTGTAATCCTGTAAGCAAATACTTCTCCGAATTTAACAAACCCACCAAACACAGTAAGGGAAAAAGGTCTCTCTACAACCCTTTACCCAGCCACTCTGTCATGGCAGTGCACATTCAGAATACAAAATACGAGGTGTCTAATCTCAGCATCCAAAAGAGACAAGTACAGACTATGAGCTGCATTCAAATCCATTCAGAAGAGAGCATCAAATGTCTGGCTGAGAGAGCTATATTCCAGCATGGTGAAAAGAAATATATATATATAAATAAATAAAAACCACACAGTCACAAATCAGTGTTGACAGAAAGAAAGAGCAAGCATACGAGCGAACGAGCGAGAGAGAGAGAGTGAGTGGGAATAATGAGATACAAACTGAAGATTGTGTGTATTTATGAGTCCCTGCAGTCCCTGTATCACACACATGCCTACACACAAGGCAAGGCTCCCTCTGCTTGTTTTCCCTGGTGCAGAAGTAGCTCATCAGCATCTTCGCTCTATTTGTCTTTCCGGGCTCGCACTGAACACAGCGGCGTAAAGATTCGAGCAAAGCGTGCAGCATCACAGGAAGGCCGGCTTTAATGCAACCGAGTAAATAAATGCAGCAAAAAGTGGTGCAGCAGGTTGTGCTCGTGCTGTACAGCTCATTGAGTGAACTAGCTGTATTTTTACAAGTCAGACAACTGTTTTACCCTGCAACATGTAGTGCTAGAATAAACAGTGTGATACAGCAAAGGACACATGGTGGTTCAGATGAGAAACATCATACATTCACTGATAAGAAAACGAATGCATCCGGATAGAAATATCAGATTGGCATGCAGTTCTGTCTCAGGCAGATTACAAGTGTGGACTGATTAGACACTGGGTCTTGCCACAAGAGGGTGCAAAATGCTTCCCCCACTGTCTACAAAAAGGCTCACACAGGCTACTTTTGGGTAGTGTACCTCAGTGAGAGATCGTTGACTGTTTGACATGCCTCTACGATGCACTCTACGACATTTTGCAGGATGTCAGGATGAATGTTTCAATGAACTGCCCACCATCTTGGCCGTTCTGACCTGGACGTTAGGAGGTGTTGGGAGCAGTGGTTCTGTGAGGGCACACACACACTGCGAACAGGCTCTGGACAGCCCAGAAAGACCACCAGTAGAGAGGATCATTAAAAGGATTGTCGAGAAGCACAGGCAGCTCCAAGAGTTTCATTGTCCACCATCGAAATACAGGTGGTACCTTCATTACACACCCCTGTTTCTGCCCGGACCATTTCCAGGTGCTTAGCAGAAGGAAATTTGTTGTCATGGTGCCCATTAGGTGTCCTGCCATTGACAGCCAGCCACCTCACCTTCGTTTGTAGTGGTGTTATGAAAAAGAAACCTAGATTGCTATGGACTAGGATTGGGTTTAACGACAAATGCAGGTTCTGTTTGGGATTCGACCACTATCGGGTTCGAGTATGGAGGCCTCGTGCTGTGCCTTTGCTGTGCAGCGACACTGCCCCAACTGCTGGTGTGATGATCTGTGAAGCCATTGAATATGACAGTTGGTCACCCCTGGTAGTGATACAAGGGACACTAACACCTCAGCGATATGTGCAGGACATCCTGCGGCCACGTGTTGCCTCTCATGGCAGGGCTTCCAACTGGCATTTGCCAGCAGGATAATGCTCACCCAAGCACAGCAAGGGTTTCTTAGGGATGTATCTGCCTGATTACAACACCTCCTTGTCAGCACGGTTGATCATTTATGAGGCATTTATGGGACAAGCTGGGATGCCAGCTTTGGCAAACTGAGTGTGGAGGATCTACAGGCCCAGCTGTGGGCAAATGTGTCATAGAGGCATTTCTAGCAGTCAACTACTATGATCAATCTACTGATGAAAATCAGTTCATTAGTAAAGGTCCGAATAGACAGATAATGCTGCAGAATGAGGAAATCAGGCAGGGGGTGCAGAAAGAATGCGAAATAATCTACTGATAGGGTCTGATGGAGGCCAGAACATCAGTTTGCTATTCCCTTGATTAATTGTGCTTCATGAGCACCAGTCAGACCTGTGAAATTCTGATGAAGACAACACACACTGCCTGAGTCACTGTTGCTGTACTGACAGCAACGGCTGTGTGTGGGTTTGGGTATGAATCAGCGGCGAGAGCAAGCAAAAGGCATCATCCAAATTGACAGGGTACTTTCTCTCCCCCATTCCTCACATTGTCAGGGGAGCACCCAGGGTATCTCCTCTGTAGAGAACTTCCCTCAAAATAGCAGCGAACAACAACATTTCTATCAATAACCACCCACAGGCTGTTTGCACAAAGCTTTCAGAAAACCGAGCTTCTTCCAAAGCAGTCCACAATGCAAGACGTACACAAGATGAAAATCCAAATCTGAGCAAACATCTCCCTCGGAGAGGTGCATCAGGTCTCTGTAAAGCTGCTTTGTGATTGTTGGAAATCACAGGGATAAAAGGCTGTCATGTTTAAAAATCAATAGTAAACAACACATACTGTAGGTTGTAAAGACGAAAACAAAGCAAATTTACAACAAATGTGTAAGGTTTTTTTTTTTTTTCTTTTCAAAGGATCTTTTGTGTCACTGTTCCTGATTTAGCGATCTACAAAAGCTAACAGTAATATGCTCCTGAGCTAATACAAACCAACTAAGAAAACGTAGGAGGGTATTAAAAATGTAAATAGACAAAATGCAGTGTGTCTTACATTTAGTTTTATTTACTTGCACACAGTAGGACTGAAGATTTTTCATTTGTTAATAAACACCCATTCCTGCCTTTCAGACCTGCAACACATTCCAAAAAATGTTGGGACGGTAAAGCATTTACCACTTTGTAATGTTGCCATTCCTTCTTACAACACTTAAAAGACATTTTGGCACAGAGGATTGCAAACGATTTAGTGTTTCAGGTGTTATTTTGTCCCATTCTTCCTGAAAACAGGTGTTAAGGTGTGCAGAGTTATCACATTTTTCATTTCAAAAGGACTGTCAATGCCTTTGTAATGTGTGCAGCATGTGATTTTGCATTGTCTTGTTGAAAAATGCATGGGCGTCCCTGGAAAAGATATCGTCTTGAAGTCAGCATGTGTTGCTCTAAAATCTCAATTTCTGCATTAATGCTGCCATCATAGAAGTGAAAATTACCTTTTAGAGACTCAGAGGCGTTTGGACTTGTGGCTGATAACAGTTTGGATGGTTCTTTTCGTCTGGAGCACACGACATCTGTTTCTACCAGTAAAGATCTGAAATACTGATTCGTCTGACCACAATACATACTGTATTTCCACTCTGTGATGGTCCACGTGGTTAACATAAGGCTTCCTTTCTCCACACTAAAGATTTAAGTGGCATTTGTGAATGTAACTCCGTATTGTAGTTCTTCATAAATTTTTGCCAAAGTAATCCCTTGGCCATGTAGTTCTTGATACAATGCCATCTGAGGAATCGGAGATCATAGGTCTTCAATTTAGGCTTGCGCCCTTCTGTAACGATGATACAAGCCTTCAGCTTGCATCCATCTGGTTTTAGCTCCCCCTGCTTTCTCCTTCCCAACATAGCAGGTGGGGGGCTGTAGCCACCTGCTGGTCTGTCCTCTGTATATATACCCCGCTTCCTGTGCACTTCCTTGTCTGGCTTCTTCTTCACATTGTGGTTGTCCTTGGCTCCTGTTCCTTCGCTCCTCCATCCTGGTTTGTCTTCCTAGCTTTCTCTTTTTTTCCTGTCTTGCGCTTCGGAGACGCGCCTTTAGAGGGGGGTTATGTAACGATGATGCAAGCCTTCAGCTTGCATCCATCTGGTTTAGCTCCCCCTGCTTTCTCCTTCCAACCCAGCAGGTGGGGCTGTAGCCACCTGCTGGTCTGTCCTCTATATATACCCCACTTCCTGTGCACTTCCTTGTCTGGCTTCTAAAGCAGGGGGAGCTAAACCAGATGTCCTTGGCTCCTGTTCCTTCGCTCCTCCATCCTGGTTTGTCTTCCTAGCTTTCTCTTTTTTTTCCTGTCCTTTGCGGAGACGCGCCTTTAGAGGGGGGTTATGTAACGAGCGCAAAGGACAGGAAAAAAAGAGGACAGGAAAAAAAGAGAAAGCTAGGAAGACAAACCAGGATGGAGGAGCGAAGGAACAGGAGCCAAGGACATCTGGTTTAGCTCCCCCTGCTTTCTCCTTCCAACCCAGCAGGTGGGGCTGTAGCCACCTGCTGGTCTGTCCTCTATATATACCCCGCTTCCTGTGCACTTCCTTGTCTGGCTTCTTTACATTTTGGTTGTCCTTGGCTCCTGTTCCTGCGTTCCTCCATCCTGGTTGGTCCTCTTAGCTTTCTCTTTGTGTCTTTAGTCTGTGTTCCTCTGTGTTCTTAGTATTTCATAGTTGTTCTAGGTTTTGGTGTTTAGCTTTGTTTGTGTTTGTTAGTATTAGCTTTAACCGTGTTAGCTCGTTACATGTGGTAGATGTTTGTTGTGATAGTTATCAGTCTTAGTTTAGTTTTGTGTGGTTTGTTTCTATATATCACCATGTTCACTGTTAATAAACCTGCACCACTCGCACTTACGTCCGTTTCCCGTGTCCTCCCTTGCCCTGAGCGTGACACCTTGCCTAAACTGAAGATGCACAGAAATTCCTCTACATTCCTAGTATCATTTTATGATATTATGCAGTGTAGAGGGAGAAATATGAAAATTCCTTCCAATATTTCTTTGAGGAATATTGTTTTAAACATTTCAATATATTTCTCATGGATTTGGTGATAAACTGGAGATCCTCTGCCCATCTTTTTTCCTCAAAGACTCAGCCTTTCATGCAAAATGGTTCTGCACCAAATCATGATTATAGTCACCTACTGACATCACCTGTTTGAAATCACATCATTATTTAGTATTTTTTACTTCACTACTAGCCCTACATTGCCCCCATCAAAACATGCTCTGCAGGCTCTGAATTGCTGAAATGGATGTATATTAACAAACGACAGTTGACCAGCAAAAAACATGAAATATCTTGGATTCATACTGTGTGCAGTGAAACAAAAGTCAAAGTTAATTTCAAAACACAATTTGCATTTGTGTTCTCTGTGTGTTTTGTTATATTTCAATTTCTACTCTGCCAATGTATTTGCCCCGTGGTCTCACATTGCCACCACAGACCCAACATCTACAAGCTACTCACCATTTAGTTGGTAGCTAAAACAGAGTGGAGAACACAATAGCTTGTCTTTTTAGATGTAATGTGGCTCATCAATCCTCGGGTATCACAATCCTCATGTATCTTGTTCAATTTGAATGTACAAAGTTCCAATTTACTGGCTTTTGCACTCCCACAGCCATGCACACACATTGTTAACACTAACAAGCTAGTCACCATTTACTAAGCAGCTCAATGAGAGCGTATATTTGTATATTTGGTATATTTGGGTTCATCAGATTGCATTCTCCTTGTATTTTGTTACATTTTTATTTCCACTGGGCCAGTTTATTGGCTTGTGGTCTCACATTTCCACACGCAAAGCCAGCAGCAACGCGCTAGCCAGCTCGTGATGAGTAGCCAAAAAGAGTGGAGAAAAATACAACTCATTATTTTTGGTGTAATTGGGTTAATAAAATTCATGTTCTCTCAGTATTTTGTTGTATTTGAATTCCCACTTTACCAATTTACTGGCTCCCACTGCCACACACAGACCCGGCCAGATCAAGCTCATGTTAGGTAGCCAAAAGAAAAAATGATGGAAATAGAGTGGTTAGAGCCACAAGTGGTTAGAGTGGTATAACACCACAAGACCTGAGCAAAGAAATCTTCTCAATAATGTTAATTTTTAGACTTTTAGACTGCCATTTTTGACACAGCTATTAGGCCCGTACCATTAACATCTGCTTTGCGACCCATTTTCCACACATCGAATGAGACTCGTGCATCCTTGCCTTAGAATAAGGGCAGAGCTGGGGGTTCATAGTCAAAGAGTCTTATGGTGATCAGAGACGTTGGGTTGCTGTCTTCTGCCTCCCGTGGGGTTGGCCAATGTCTCATGTGATCCCTCTTGGCTGTGTTTCCTACCAGTTCTCCTCTTTCTAGCTATGCTGCTATAGCTAATGCTGTGCCGGGGTATCATGCTACACTTGGCATCAGTGATTGTTAATAAACACTGTGCTCTTAATCAATAAACTAATACATTTTCTGTTTTCTCTCCGAGCTGTGTTCCGGCAGTTCCAGCCCACACATGATGTTCATCTGCTGGAGCTCCACTCAAGCTGCTTCCGTCATCAGCTCCAGCCCCATCATACCCGGGCCACTTAATGTCGATGTGCATACTTCACATTTTATTCGAACTTTGACTCCATGACTTTAGTTTTGCTCTTAGATTTATTAACCACGCCGCCCAAGGAGGTTGGGTCCCTTTTTGAGTCTTGGTCCTCCCAAGGTTTCTTCCTACAACTAGGGAGTTTTTCCTTGCCACTGTCGCCCTAGGCTTGCTCAATTTGGGATTGGACGTAGTTATTAGGAGATAATCTAAACTTGTAAAGTTGCTTTGAGACAATGCTCTATTGTAAAAAGCGCTATATAAATAAATCTGACTTGACTTGACCTTGACCTTCACTGCACTGTACCACCTCTTCTCAATCTACGAATCCCATCGGACACCCCGCAGGTATTTACAGCCCGATCATCTTCATGCAACAGTATCCACAGGAGCCTGAAGTTATCACCTCCTTAAACATCCAAGGTGAGTTAATCTTTTGTCCGGGGAGTATACATGACTAAAATAAAAAATAAAAATTATAGTTTTAGAAAAGTTTGGGCAACCTTTAGAGCAGGGTGAAAGAGGGCTAGCAAAGTATGTAGAGAAAACATGGACTACAGTCTGTAACTGCAGAAACTACAAAGTGCACCTATATGTTAAGTGGAACTGATAAATAGACAAAGTGCAGAAACAAGGAGGTGGTTTTAATGCTATGGCAGCAAGTTTATATTTCATTTCAAAACATGTAATTTGACCAGGGGTGCTCAAATGAAGTCTGTATTAGTGAGCTCTAGTAGAAGGAAAATGGTAAGATGAAGAGTGCCTGCACTACATATACAGTATAATTATCCAGCCATTAAAAGGCATCCCCTGCTTTACAGTCCACTCTCAGCTGCTTTGTGCCTCTCCCTCCTAGAGCGAGAGTAAGAGTGCCCCTGACGGAGTGAGATAGAGTTAATTACAGACAGACAGAAAGAGAGAGAGAAATCAGCAAGACACCTCATTTTTCCACCTTGTATTTTTTGGGGGAATGACATAGATCAGGTGACCTAATGGTCTGCAGGTGATCTGTAGTTGCTTCCAGAAGGCTAAATCATGTTTTGTTCCCTAGCTTCGGATCTTCATCCATTCCTCCTGTTCCTCTTGCTCTAAAAAGCATCGGAGCACCAGCAAGCATCTTTTTTTTATAGGATGTAGGTGAGAGGCATGTAACAAAATTCTCTGTAGACCAGACAGTGCTTTGCGATTCTGTAATGAGCAGGGGGATGTTAATGGTTCAGTGGAGCCTGAAGCCTTTGTGTCTCAAAGGAAGCTCATTTAAGATTTGGTGGATCAGTTCCCCTAAAATGTGTGCCTAGTGCAACACGCAAACATACCGAAAAATATGTTCAATCAGTATTGCACGTTTATGGTATGTTAATGGTATGATTTCCGGGTCATTTTTGTATCAGAGAATATAGCAAGATTTGCTAAAACACAAATGGAAGGCTTATTAAAGGCATACTTCAGTGTATTTTAACAGGTTGTCTAGCTACAGCATCTTTAGCATCAGTAATGGGTCTCTACCACAGGCAAGACCTTGACCACGGAGAAAAATACCAGAAATCCACTTTGGGGAAATGCATTTATAGGACAAAGGACATGTACTGGGGGCTCGGTGTCATGCAGCAATTTCAGGTTTCAGTTGGAGGTAAAGACAGCTGTGAAACTCATTAAGTAATATAAAACTTAGGGAGGGACACAGAGCCATATCGTTGTTCACTTGATTGATTTGGAGGTGAAGATAACTCTCTAGCTCACTTATAAGGTTTTGGGGGTCATACAGCTTTCTAAACTCACAACCCAAAATCAGAAGTTAGGACGGTATGGAAAATGCAGTTTAAAAATTGCAGCGTTCCTTACATTAACTTTGACTTTTATTTAATTACAGAAAATATGATTCCAAGATATTGAATTTTTTATTTTTATTTTTCTGATCAACTTATTTTACTTGTTAATAAACATCCATTCCTGCATTTCAGGCCTGCAACTCAGTCCAAAAAAATTTGGGACAGGGAATTTAGGGCTAGTAATGAGGTAAAAAAAATCTAAATAATGCTGCTTTTCAAACAGTTCAAGTCAATAGGTTATTATAATCGCAATATGGTACAAAAAGCAGTATCCATGAAGGGCTGAGTCTCCGACAAGTAAAGATTGGCAGATCTCCATTTTGTCAACAAAATTGTTCTCAAATAGAGATTGGAAAGGTTTTGCATATTTCTTCCTCTACAGTGCATAATATCATTAAACGATTCAAGGAATCTGGAGGAATTTCAGTGCATAAATGGTAAGGGCACAAGTCCAAACTGAACACCACTGATCTCCTATTCCTCAGATGGCACTCATCAATAGCTGACAAAACCACATGGGCAAGGAATTACTTTG
This sequence comes from Ancistrus triradiatus, assembly GCA_025084515.1. Classification (NCBI taxonomy): domain Eukaryota; kingdom Metazoa; phylum Chordata; class Actinopteri; order Siluriformes; family Loricariidae; genus Ancistrus; species Ancistrus triradiatus. The sequence goes on along the minus strand of JAJAGP010001667.1, from coordinate 60,516 downwards.
GCAAACCTTTATCAAGCACTACAATATGAAGTCACATTCACAAATGGCACTTGAAATGTTACTGTGCAAAAAGGAAGCCTTATGTTAACCATGTCCAGAAATGGCATGTCCAAAAGCCAGGGTCTGTCATGGTATGGGGTTGGGTCAATGCCCTTGGCAAAGGTTAGGACATTTGGTTAGGACATTTACAGCATTTAGCAGACATCCTTATCCAGAGCGACTTACAATTGGTACAGTCTTACAATCCAAGCAATTGTGGGTTAAGGGCCTTGCTCAAGGACCCAACAGTGGCAGCTTGGCAGAGGTGGGATTTGAACCCTGGACCTTCTGGTCCAGAGTCCAGTACCTTAACCGCTAGGCCACCACAGTCAGGTCAGTTATACTTCTGTGATGGCAGCATTAATGCAGAAAAGTACTTTGAGATTTATAAGCAGCCTTCAAGAAGACATCTTTTCCAGGGACGACCATCTACTTTTCAACAAGACAATGCAAAAGAAGTCAAACCAGGAAACGTTAGGACTGAAATATGCAATAACTTCCAATCTTTCTTTGAGGAACACTGTTCAAACGGCAGGTTTTTGGGGCGGAGGGTCCATCAGCCAGTGGGAAAGTTTAAACTCACTATTATGTAATAGAGGTCAAATGTCCCCTAATATGTAATGAATTGAGACATGACTAAATCTTTAGGTCAACTGGATCTCCAGCCTGTAGACATAGCTCTAACCAGTGTCTGATCTATTTTTTTCAGCTAATAACTTCAAATTCTCCATCAAAGTTATGTACAACTTTTTTCAGTGCAACATAAGTTATGTAGAACATACCCTTGGCCACATCATCTATTCATTCCCCCATGAACACGGTTTAACCAGACCACAGACCATGAGGGACTCTTCATTCAGTTACATGTGACGGCATGTCTGGAATAGAACTGTGCTCACTGTGGCACAGACAAGCCAAACGTACTAACTTCCAGTGGTGTAACGTTAACATCTGTCCATTCTCCCTCAAAGAGGCTGGTTGCAGCTCTAGCCATTACTGACAGATGAGAGAAAGTGCAACTGCAGGTCCGCGAGTCCCACTTGGCCACCACAAGGGGACTGCAGCTAGAGTGTTGGATGTGAGAGTTTTATTAAAATAGAGCTGTTGTTCTCATGCGTTGCTGATTGTTCTGACTTGCCTTGTGGGGGTGAACTTAACTGACTCAACAGCTGGAGGGTTTAGGTAAATGAGAAACAGACTTGCATAGACTGTTATTTAATGAGCATCCATTTTCCCCTAGGCAGGGACAGAATAATGTCAGCGCAGCACAGCGTGTGAGAGAGGGACAAAGAATACAGAGAGGTGACCGTGCAAAAAAACGTTCACCAACATTAAATGAGCCACTCATTACCATAAGTCACCCTTCTAAAGCCAGGAAGCCATCTTTACTGTAGCTGCACTAGTGGCACGGCTCTTCTGCAGCATGCTAGCGCATCACATGTCTTTATGGCAGCCTCCAAATCAAAGAGGGGCTAATTAGTGGAGACCTGCCAGGCAAAACACAGTGACCCCTGTCATATACCAAGCTGTGAACTGTTAACGGTGAAAAATACAGTTATTATACAGTACTGTGCAAAAGTCTTAAGACACCATTACATTAAATATACCATTGTTTTAATATTGGTATAATGACCATATGACAAAGAGACAGGAAGCAGAGCTGGAGGTGGCAGAACTTAAGATGTTGAGGTTCTCTTTAGGAGTGTCTAGGGTGGACAGGATTAGGAATGAGATCATCAGAGGGACAGCACAGGTTGGAAAATTGGGAGACAAAATTCGAGAGGGAAGACTGAGATGGTTTGGACATGTGCAGAGGAGGGATAGTGGATATATTGGTAGGAGGATGTTGGCGATGGAGCTGCCAGGCCCAGAGACGGAGAGGAAGACCAAAGAGGAGTTATTTGGTAGTGGTAAATGAAGAATATGCAGGGAGGTTGGGGTGAGAGTAGAGGACGTGGAGGGACAGGTGAGGTGGAAACGTTTAACTCGCTGTGGTGACCCCTGATAAAGGGAGAAGCCGAAAGAAGAAGAAGACCATATATAATTATTTCTGTCTCCTTATTAGAATACAACCAGAAAAACAGGACACTTGTATGCAGTACTTAAAAAATAAATCTGAAAAATACAGCTTCTATGGGCTACAGTGGCAAGTATTTTGTGTGACCTCCCCTTACACTTGAGCAACAGCAGCATCTGGCAGCTTCATTGGGATGCCAAGTTGACCCTTCTACAGTCTCAAGAAGCTTGGAATATTGGAATGAACATCAGTGGGAAAAAGTATCATGGAAAGACAAATCTGAGATTGAGACCAATCATCGACAGTATGGTATATATGGTCGTTGCTATTTGGTCAAACACATTGCTAAAACAACACATCTGATGGTGGCCTTAGATTTTCGCACAGTACTGTACATATCATGAAGATGTCTTTGTACAGGAAAGTGTATTATCCAGAATGCTGGACACAAATAAATGTTAAGTACAATACATTAGCTAGTACTTGCTGCACCTATATTCTGAAAACATAGATAGTTCATCACCATGATGACTCCGGTTTGAGTCCAGACAGTGTGTTCTGGCCAGGTCATAAGTCATGGTTGACAGTGTTTGAGAGAGCAGAGGTCAGTTTGGGGATTATCTTACGGTGCTGCTACCCAGAAATGCATTTGATTGCCATCCCAGGGCATACCCTGAGTTCTCTGGGGGCAGGCACTGAAGCCCTCCAACCCTGAGTAGGAAAAGGATTAAAATGTGAATAAACTCTTTCTGATCTAATTAGGTAGCCTCTGTATAGTATTTGGGTTAGTATTTGACAGGTACGGCTGCAATTCGACACCATGCCACTGCGGTAACCCAGGTCCTAGTGCTGGTGGTCACACACTAGCATGACTGGCCATGCCTGAAGGAAGGGAGGCCGGTTAAGGGATCATGCCCTAGTGCTGCAACAGATTGGATTATTAATGGATTATCATGAAAGGATTATTAAGTGCATCTAGATGCACTCCATGACTCCTGCAGACCTGGGTATGGACTGGGCCTCCAATCCAAGGCCTGCTTACACCCGTGTTCCCAGGAATAGGCACAGGTAACCCATTAGTCTGACCAGAAAATGCAGGTTACAAAAAGAGGGAGTTACGTTTACAGCATTTAGCAGACGCTCTTACCCAGAGAGACTTAACAACTTATACAATCTTACAATCCAAGCAATTTTGAGTTTAAGGATCTTGCTCAAGGACCCAACAGTGGCAGGTTGGCAGAGGTGGGATTTGATCCCTGGACCATAGCCCAGTACCTTAACCACTGGGCCACCACAGTGTCCCAATTGACCCAATGTTGTTCTAAGGTTAGTGTGAATTGCTTGCCTTGGGTGAAAGTTGCTACAGCAACAGAAAGTGTGTTTTGCTTGAAGACGACTACCGAATAGCCACTGGTGGCTGATCCACATGTGCTATCATTTTAACAGTGACCTTTCCCAGCACAAGGATTGCTTTTTTCATATCAGAGCACTACTCACAGCAGATACCTGCCTAAAGGGGCAGACATGCAACAAAAATCAGCCTAAGAATTTGCTGTGAAGTGGCCCCCAATTGGTACGCCCCATTCAAACTGACACAACAATTCTGTCAATCAATTAAACATGTCTCTACTGTAGGGGAAGGGTCTGCAGAACATGCACACTGCATTGGTGCCCCGAGTATCATATGCATACAATGCACATTTTCAAACTAAGACGTCATGCAGATGAGCTATGAAGAGGAAACATTCAGTTAATGACAGCAACAAAGCATCCCTAAAAAAACACTAGTCAGTGTCATCCAATAGCCAGCCATGGTGCAGTCATGTGGATGATGCTAGTGGATGGCCCTCACAAAGCCGGTCAACTGGGAGGGGACATTATGGTAGTGCAGGCCCTGAGTGAAGGATCATATAATGGTGGCTGTCAGAAGGACAAAATCTGACTATATGGGGATGTGGGTGTATAACAGACAGAGCTCTTAAGAGAATGTCACAAAGTGAGAGACTGGGAGTTCAGAAGTGAGGACAAGAGTCAGGGAGTGAGTCACGTTGGCTTTGGTGTGTCACTCTCGTGTCTGTGGGGGAAGCTGATGACTGGAGTCTTCTGTATTTTGTAAGCTAGAAGTAAGCCGATCCACCCCAAGACATCACGAGATCTCTTTGCTCCAAGTATAATAACTGGTTGCATCAAGTTTAACATGATCCACAAAGCATTTGCACAAATTGTTATGATCAAAACTCAGCCTACTAATCCAATCCACCCCTTGTCATTTTGCTCATTCGAACGCCTACAAACTTGCGAGAGCTATTAAAGTGTCAAAGTGGATTAGCATTTCGGCAAACGTTAATTGGGAGTTAGTGAGTTAGTGCGGCTCAGGAATACAATGCACCCATGACCACATCCATGCACATGCATAAATACGTCCTTACACTTTAATGAAATGTAAAACACCTCTTAAAAAAGCAAAGCCTAAGAGGCAAAAGAATGAAGGTAAGATGTTAAGAGTCAACATGCTGCTTAAAAATATTAAGAATTACAAGGAGTAAATCAAATATCCTATGTCAGAAAGACAGATAGACAAGACAGGCACTCGGAGAGACAACAGATAGATAAATATGTGCACTATATGGACAAAAGTATTGGGACACACACATAAGACATTTTGGACAATTGTAAGCTCCCAACTTTGTAGAAGGCCCTTTTCTGTTCCAGCATGACTGTGCCCCAGTGCATAAAGTAAGATCCATGACTGGTTGAGTTTGGTGTGAAAGAACTTGACTGGCCTGCACAGAGCCCTGACCTCAACCACATCAAACACCTTTGGGATGAACATATGCATTTAGAATGGGGCGTCATAAAAGCTTGTGTAGGTGTAATGTGTAGGTGCCCCAATACTTTTGTCCATATAGTGTATAGATAGATAAATAGATGGATCGATAGATGTAAACACTATATGGACAAAAGTATTGGGACACACCTTTCAGGGGTTTCATTCAGGTAAATGTTAATGCTTCAAAATACCATGACATTATGAACAAATGTAAGCTCTGAACTTTGTAGAAACAGTTTGGGGAAGGCCCTTTTCTGTTCCAGCCTGACTGTGCCCCAGTGCATAAAGTAAGATCCATGACTGGTTGAGTTTAGTGTGGAAGAACTTGACTGGTCTGCAGAGATCACTGACCTCAACCACATCAAACACCTTTTGGGAACTAGAACAAAGAGCCAGGCCTTCTCATCCTACATTGGTATCTGACCTCACAAATGCTCTTCTGAACAAATGGGGAAAAAACTCCCACAGACACAGTCTAAAATTTTGTAAAAAGCCTTCCCAGAAGAGTGGCCGAAAGCTTTTATAGCTAGCAAGGGGGACCAACTCCATATTAATACTTATGGATTAGAATGGAACATCAGAAAAGATCCTGTAGGTGCTCCTGTAGGTGTAATTAGTGATGGGTCGATTCAGATTTTTCGGTTCTGATCTGACTCCAGTGAACAACTGCGGATACTGAATGCAATACAGGAGGTTTTATGTACTTCAATATCATGATTATTATTGTTCCTGTGTTTAAGGTTACAACATGCTGTCTTGTTTTCTCGGTGTTTCCAGACTAAAAAAATCTCCACTCAAATGCCCTTTTAGTAAAACCAACAGCTAATACTGTTTGTTCACTCAGTTGCAGACTGAAATTGCCCCATTCTGTGGCAAATGCATGCCCTGTAAGATGTGGAATGGAATATGGATTGGTAAATGAATCGGCTTACCAATCCATATTCCATTGATTGGGTAATCCATAAGTGGATTGGTATATATACTGTTAACAGCTTAACTCATTTTTAAATCATCATATTGTAAACCGCGCACCAAGATGCTAATCGTATCATCTGACTTTGTTTATGCTCCTAACGCTCATCACATGGAAGCATCAAACACCAGCTGCCTGACTCTCACCTCTGCAGACATTGCCGTTGTCGGGCTCAAAACCAGCTTTGCAGGTACAGCCGCCAATGGGAACCATCCACTCGCCATCTCCGTTGCAGTAGAGCTTGATGGGCACGTCGGCCTCCTCCGAGTTGGGGATGCAAGAGCCACGCGCTATCACCAGCGACGTGCTCTCGGCACCCGTGGTGGTCTCTGGGAAGACGGCGAAGTTCTGCACGACACTTGGACACTTCTTGTAGAAAACCCGCACAGACAGCAGGGACATGCAGGCACCGTAGTCTTGGAAGGCCAGGTAGAAACCATTTTTGGAGAGCGGCCCAAAGCTTCGCACCTCTGTATTGACCTTCATGAGGCGCCCTCCGAAGTCCACCTGCGAGAAGCTTTCATCGGCAGCGATGGTGTCCACCTTGAGGTAAGGCGCCTCGGTCCAGAATGTGGCACTTTTGGTGGCAATCACCTGGTCGCTCTCATAGTAGTACAGGTTGAACGTCTCCTTGCATGAACCAGGCACGCGCGGGATGCTGCTGCAGTCTCGCACAGTGAAGCGCATCTCCACGTAGACACGCTGCGCAGCACGCCGCTGAATGAAAGTGGTCACTAGCCAGTTGTTCTGGCTCGATTCAAACACGTTGCACACTTGGTACGTCCGGATGGTGTTCAGGTTCTCATCGTAGCCGCTGACCTCCTCCCACTGATAAGGAAAGAGACAAGACACACGAAAAAGATTCCTGTTAGTAAAAAGATCATGTTGTCTTATCTACAACACTTAAAGTTGAGGCAGTATGGAAAATGCAAATTTAAAAAATATGCAGTGTTTCTCATATTTACTTTTACTTTTCTTTAATTGCAGACAGCATGAACCCAAAATACCCTGCAACACAATCCAAACTAAGTTAGGACAGGGGCAATTTAGAACGTGTAATGAATAAAAAAAACCCTGAATGATGTGATTTGCAAACAGGTGACTATACTCATGATTTGGTACAAAAGCAGTATCCACAGAAGCCTGAGTCTTTGAGGAGCAAAGATGGGCAGAGGATCTCCAGTTTGTCAACAAATGTGCAAGAATGTTATTGAAATGTTGGCCCTTGCACTGAAATTCCTCCAGATTTGTTGAATTGTTTAATGACACCATGGACAATTTAAGAAGAAATACGCAAATATACATACATATATACACACACACACACGCAAATAGTTAAATAGTTTAAAAAAAGTGTCTCTCATTCGACAATTTGCATTGGTGATTATGTTTCAGCTGGCAACTAGTTATTTAACCCTAACTGCTGCATTGAGTAGTTTCTCACTTGTTAAACAACCATGTCGAAAGACATCCTGTGGTCATGGAAAAGATGTTCATCTGTTTCAGAAGGGTCAAAGAGTGGTTCAGGGAGCATGAGCTATCATCTTCACACATGGTTTGGCCACACAGAGTCTAGACCTGAACCCTATTGAGAAATCTGTGGGAAGTGCTTAGAGAAGACTTTGCACAGTGGTTCCAAATCTCCCATCAGCAATACAAGAACTTGGGGAAAAATGAATGCAACTCTGGAAAGAACTAAATGTTGTGACATTGCAGAAGCTTGTGGAAATGATGCCACAGCGAATGCCGTGCCGTAATCAAAGCTAAAGGGGGACCAATGAAATATTAGAGTGTGTGACCTTTTTTGGCCGAGTAATGTATATGTACATGTATGTGTATATATATACAGTGGGGGCAAAAAGTATTTAGTCAGCCACTGATTGTGCAAGTTCTCCTACATAGAAAGATGAGAGAGGTCTGTAAATATCATCATAGGTACACTTCAACTATGAGAGACAAAAAGAAAAAAATAAATCGGAAGGGGGGGAAATCACATTGTAGGATTTTTTAAAGAACTTAATTGTAAATCATGGTGGAAAATAAGTATTTGGTCAACAACAAAAGTTCAACTCAATACTTTGTAAACATAACCTTTGTTGGCAATGACAGAGGTCAAACGTTTCCTGTAAGTATTCACCAGGTTTGCACACTGTAGCTGGTATTTTGGCCCATTCCTCCATGCAGATCTCCTCTAGAGCAGTGATGTTTTTTTGAGGCTGTCGCTGAGCAACAACACGGACTTTCAACTCTCTCCACAAATTTTCTTGAGATGCGTTTTTTACGGAGCCACTCCTTTGTTGCCCTGAGCAGTGTGTTTGGGATCATTGTCATGCTGGAAGACCCAGACAAACGTTCCATCACAATGCTCTCACTGATGGAAGGAGGTTTTGGCTTAAAATCTCATGATACATGGCCCCATTCATTCTTCCCTTAACACGGATCAGTCGTCCTGTCCCCCTTTGCAGAAAACAGCCCCAAAGCATGATGATGTTTCCACCCCCATGCTTCACAGTAACGTATGGTGTTCTGAGCATTCTTCTTCCTCCAAACACGACAAGTTGAATTTTTTTACCAAAAAGTTATATTTTGGTTTCATCTGACCACATGATATTCTCCCAATCCTCTTCTGGATCATCCATATGCTTTCTGGCAAACTTCAGATGGGCCTGGACATGTAACTGGCTTAAGCAAGGGGGCACGCCTGGCACTGCATTATCTGAGTCCCTCTCAGCGTAGTGTGTTACTGATGGTAGCCTTTGTTACTTTGGTCTCAGATTTCTGCAGGTCATTCCATCAGGTCCCTCCGTGTAGTTCTGGGATTTTTGCTCATCGTTCTCATGATCATTTTGACTTCACGGGATGAGATCTTGCGTGGGGCCCCAGATCGAGGGAGATTGTCAGTGGCCTTGTATGTCTTCCATTTTCTTTACAATGCTCCCACAGTTGATTTATTCACACCAACCTGCTTGCCTATTGTAGATTCACTCTTCCCACTCAAACAGGTGCCATTAATACAGGTAACTGAGTGGAGGACAGAAGAGCTTCTTAAAGAAGGTTACTGGTCTGTGATAGTCAGAAAACTTGCTTGTTTGTGGATAACCAAATACTTATTTTTCACCCTCATTTGCAATTAAATTCTTTAAAAATCCTACAATGTGATGGATTTCTGGATTTTTTTCTCATTTTGTCTCTCATAGTTGAAGTGTACCTATGATGAAAATTACAGACCTCTCTCACCTTTCTAAGTAGGAGAACTTGCACAATCAGTGGCTGACTAAATGTAAACATTTAAACCAACAGTACTTTTGGTAGCACCTTTGTGTTCCCCTGAAGAAATGCTCTTCACAAATTTGACTGTTTACTGATAGCCCCCACCCCACCCTCAACACTGAAATGAAATGTATGTCCTTTCTAATGGAAACTTTTAAAAAGTGTTAAAAAGAAACTTGCTTAGACTTAAACCTGCAGGAGTTTGTCTTTTGGTAGAGTTTTTCTCAGCAGAAATTTGGTTTGGTTGTTTTATTACAGAGAAAGCCAACACTGCTGTACTTATTCTGTTGTCATCACATTATGAAATCATAAACCATTTACATTTTGCATTTATATGATGTGCTGCGGTTATTATTATGGTTATTGTTATCATCGAGAGGATTTAAAGTGGGGCTTACATGTCCAGAATCTGTACCAACTGCAGTTATTATCTGACTCTCATGAAATATTCATGCTGCCGCAATTCACAAAAGTCTTTGGTGCCTCTTACAAACTTTAAATGTTTTTAAAAAGAGCAGTAATAGACTTCAAGTGCTTTTAACTTATAGTTCTCACTCTCGCACAGGGACACACCTCTCTGTTGGAAACTTCCAGATAAATGTCCCGCTTTTATTTACAAAATAAGCTCTTGCTGGCACATTCTTTTTGACATGTTTTTGTGCACCAAAGTCTGGGAGTGTGGTTGGTTAGGTCCAGGGTTCAAATCCCACCTCTGCCAAAGCTTTCTAACCTAGAACAAGGCCGTTAACTCACAATTGCTTCGATTAAAAGCTTGTATCAGTTGTAAGTCAGTCTGGATAAGGGCATGTGTTAAATGACTAAATGTAAATGTGAAGTCCACGCACACACTTGGCAGCCTTCCACCCTGACCGTATGTGTTCTGCCACTGACCAGGCACATTTGTGCCTGCAGTGTGTAACAAATTCCCGATTATGCACTCTCAAATTGAAATTGCCAGGACCCAGCGGAGGGAACACTACGGAAGTCTATTCATGAAGATGTCAGGTATGAAATACAATGATTAGTACTGTGTAAAGAGAGCTAGTCAGACTTTCCCACTTTCACTGTAGTGTTAACATCATTTATAGTAATATATTTGCACGATGGTGATAATGTCAGTGAAACTCACTTTATAGCCCGCTGTAACCTCAAGTGCAGTTTGTTCACACACCACACATTCATATGATAATGCTTCTGCCAGGTTTAAGTAGGGGATATACATATACATTAACTTACTACCATTTACCTCACGATGTACAAATGGTTTTTAGTTTAAAATAGGCACAAATTGTCTTTTATTGCTTATGATGAACAGAAAAGGAAATATAAGACCATGCGAAGCTACAGATATACAATTCCCTAAATAACTTGACTGTGATTTCATAAAGGTTAAACTGAGCAATTATTGTATCTGTTGTGATAAGGGTCAAAACACATGGTTTCCCATAGAAAAGAGAAAAGTCAGTTTAATTTATACTGCTTATTTGTAACAATGTATGTATATGTCCTATTGTAAATAGTACTCCATTGTTTTGTTCCTCCAGTACCTGTATATTCTTTCTAACCTATAACTATTAGCGATGCACGAAATATTGACGGAGTATATATTATTTGCTTATATATGGATTTTTTTCAGTAATCAGCATCGGTCCCTGTTGTATTCGTAATATTGTCTATCAATGCATTTCTGGCTTCCGTCAGTCGTTTCAATCATTCAACAATCACTTGTGTTCTCAGCGGTATCTCTGACGTGTTTATGTATCGTTTGCATGCAATGTTCTTGTGAAAATAGCCTTTATATTTACATTACAATAACAATAACAATAAACAGGGCTGTGTGGTATCCTAGTTGGTTAAGGGTTCTGGGACTCTGGACCAGAAGTCAAGGTTCAAATCCCACCTCTGCCAAGCTGCCCACTGTTGGGTCCTTGAGCAGGCCCTTAACCACAATGCTTGGATTGTAAGACTGTACCAATGTAAGTGCTCTGGATAAGGGCGTCTTGCTAAATGCTGTAAATGTAAATGTAAATAATACAGGTTCCAACAAAACGCAAATGCCATTAAACAGTGAATAACTGTATAGAAAAACACTGGCATTTTTTTTTAAACCAACAGACGGAACAAGAGGGGAGGCGAAAATTGAGGTAGGATTAAAACAAAGGAGAAAATAGGAAAAGGGGGGTGGAGGGAGGGAGGGAAAGAACGAAGGGGGGTGTTTGCTGTTTTCTTGGCTTGAAATTTTTTTTTAAATTTTAATTTCTTACTACTATGATATGATTTTTATTATAATATTTGGTGTTCTCTGGCATGAAAAAGGAGGAACTGAGGGACGGGGCAAACGCGGGAACCAATGAAAAAACAGATGCGATTTTGTTTAATTACAGGCATTACAAAAAAAAAAAGGGAAAAAATCAAAATCAAAATTGTTATTTGTGTCAATAGCCACTGTTGCATGCTCTTTCATTGTATGGGTTGTAAGGGGGGTTCCATTCTTCTGTCCTTTCTATATTACCTTTTAGCATCCTTTATCTAATCTTTATATTCCCACCTCGCCCCTTTTCCACATCCCCCACGTCATGCCGGCCGCGTTTGCTCTTTCCATTATCCTATCCTTTGACGTTCCCACTTGTTTATACCTTTCTATCTACTCTGTCACGTAACCCACAGCCAGAGTTCTGAGGTTTCGCCTCGTTTTGCTTTTCCTTCAGCGCAGCGCGGGTCGGGTGCCGGCGTGGTTGAGAAGGAAAAAAAAAATGAAGTACGCTTCAAACATCTCCAATTGAAACAGGTCAAATGAACCGAAACACAATAGGAGGGTTGGGAGTTGACCTGCTGCTTGCCGTTTATAGTTGGCAATTAACATCCTTCTCCTTTTGGATCTCAGTGCTTCAATCGACCAATAAATTATGAATAAACGGTCTCTCCCACTCTCTACTAAACTGCGTAGATCAGGATCAAGGCTTAGCTTGTTAATGATTCTCACAGACAAACAAGAATTTACCACCACCGGTAATCAGCCAGTGACCAGCCAGGCCAGAGGTGCTACCGGGACTTAAAACATTGGGTCTCAGATTGGGTTACCACACTTTTATGGGGCATGACCAAATCTTGACCAGAAAAAAAACCAAACATGGGTAAAACGGAGGGGGAAAGGGTTGAGGGGAGGAAAAAAAAGGTAGGGAGGTAATCCGTGCCCAACTATATGGAGGGGTCGGGGTAAGGTGAGAATACTAAGTTTTAAGTAATAGGTTAAACTCAACTATGAGAGACAAAATGAGACAAAACAAATCCAGGAAGGAAGGAAGGGAGGACAAATACCAATGTAAGATTTTTAAAGAAATTTAAATTGTACTTACTGGTGAAAAAATAAGGAGTAGTATTGGTCACCCACAAACAAACAAGATTTTGGCTCACACAGACCTGTAAACAACTTCTTTAAGAACTCTTCATGTCGACACTCATTACCTGTATTAATGGCACTGTTTGCCTCTTACCTGTATAAACGGGAACACCTGTCCACAGCCTCAAACAGTCAGACTTCCAAATCAACCATGGCCAAGACCAAAGAGCTGTCGAAGGACCACAGGAATAATTGTTTTTACCTACACCAGGCTGGGAAGAGTGAATCACAATAGGCAAGGCAGTTGGTGTGAATAAATAAAAACTGTGGGAGCAACTGTAAGAAATGGAAGACATACAAGACCATGAATAATCTCCCTCAATATGGGGCCCCACACAAGATTATACCGTGGGGTCAAAATCTCATGAAGAACGATGAGCAAAAAATCCCAGAACTACCCAGAGGGACCTGATGAATGGACCTGCAGAGAGATGGGACGAAAGTAACAACGGTACCATCAGTAACACTCTACGCTGAGAGGGACCAGATTCTACGGTGCAGGTGTCCCCTGCTTAAGCCAGTACAGTCAGGGCCAATCTGGAAATTTGCAGAAAGCAATGGATGATCCAAGAAGGGATGAGAGAATATCATGTGGTCAGATTGAAAGCAAAATATAACTTTGGTTAAAAAAATTCATCTTGTCGTCTTTGGAGGAAGAAGAATGCATAAGTCGATCCCAAGAACACCATACTACTGTGAAGCATGGGGTGGAAAATCATGCTTTGGGGCTGTTTTCCTACAAAGGGGACAGGACGACTGATCCGTGTTAAGGGAAGAATGAACGGGATTAGTAGGGAGTTGAAAGTCCGTGTTTCCCAGCGACAGCCTCAAAACATCACTGCTCTAGAGGAGATCTGCATGGAGGAATGGGCCAAAATCCCAGATACAGTGTGTGCAAACCTGGTGAAGACTTGTTGTTGATAAAATACTTATTTCCACCATAATTTATAATTAAATTCTTTAAAAATCCTATAATGTGATTTCCTGGATTTTTTTTTCTCATTTTGTCTCTCATCGTTGAAGTGTACCTATGATGAAAATTACAGACCTCTCTCATCTTTCTAAGTAGGAGAACTTGCACAATCAGGGGCTGACTAAATACTTTTTTGCCCCACTGTACCATTAACAAGTCAATTTGGTTCTGAGATCATACTAAAAACACAAGATCCAGAAAGGTGCTCAAATTCATTTCTGTTCAATTTGATTTCAAAAATATTCACAAAACTCTAAATTAACTTTAAATGTAGGTTTATTTCTTGAAGTGTTTTATTTTATTTTATTATTTCATTCTGAAAATCGACAGAATGTATAATATGACGTCATTAGACCTTAAGTTCACAGACACTTTCAAAACCAGCATTCAGTATTAACTCCATTTAAATGTGGCCAATGGAGTTTGTCTTCCCCCTATAATTTATAGACGTTTTGCAGACCATAAATTACAGCGGGACTGACAGCTGGGTCCAGGAAAAGGTTTAGCAGCTGTAAATTTTCTTAATTCATTTGTGTTGCAAAATCACTTTAGCTTATGATAAGTGCAGCAAATTTGTCATTATGTCAATTTGTTAATTCGGTCCCCTGTGTCTGGAAAATGAAGATGGATCATCCATTTACTCCCCATATCAGTTAAACACACGCTGGGAGCAGAGATGGAGAGGGTGAACCATTAACCTTACACTTCATACACAATACGTCAACGTAAAAGCAAAAGGAATCCCTGCTTCTGTTAAACAAATAAACAAAAACGTGAAATAAAAGTGTAAGAAAGCATATACAAGTACGAATCAAAAGTCATCCGATAAATTGGAGCGTATCAATGACAGATAACACTCTGGTTGCAGCTTCTAAAGGTTTGGATAGAGGAACCCAGAGGCGAAATGAGGAACTAGGATGGGAATTGAATTGGGAGATGAGTTTTGTGGTGATAAACGAGTTTGCAGGAATGCCAGGCTGAAAATGAAGGCCCATTTCATTCCATTCCATCTCCCTCCATCTAAACGCATCTCTCCACTTCCTCCTTTCGTGCCTTTCCTCACTAATGATAATTTGTCAGCATTAGACGGAGCTGTCCAGTGGCACGCCCATTAATCCAGTGGAGTCTGGGACCCAGAGGCCACCAGTCTGGGGAGTGTCTCCTCTCCGTCTGCTCAAATGACTTCCATCGCTCACCAACCCACACACACATGCATACTCGGCCCGCGGCGATCACATCTCTACCACCTGTGTTGTACGTATCACCACCCAAAAAATTCATATATTGCAATAATGCATCAAGTATGTCCCACAGCTACACAACCAGACGCACACCAACACCCGCGCAGACACAGCCAGCTAAACAAAGGTTTATCATTTTAATACAAGACAAAAGCACACACAGTTCTTCTCCTCAATCAAACCTGAGTACCGTTCAGTGTCACGATATGAGCCTACCTTAACTGTACTGGCTACATTATTGTACACACATGCCTTGTTGGGACATATTGTATACGCTATGGGTAACTGTATTCCATAGTACAAGAACTTGTAGAGATCTGGTCATTGTGGAGTTCAGTGAACTCACTGTCACGTTCAAGTAACCAGAACTGCTGCTCACTGGATATTTTCTCTTGTTTTGGACCATTCTCTATAAACCCTAGAGATGCCTGTGCATGAAAATCAAAGTAGATCAGCAATTTATGAAACACGCAGACCAGCCCATCTAGCACAACCATGCCACAGTCAAAGTCACTTCATTCGCCTTTTTATCGCCCATTCTGATGCTCGGTTTGAACTTCATTGGGCTGTCTTGGCCATGTCTACATGCCTAAATGCAATGAGGTTCTGCCATGTGACTGGCTGATTAGATATTTGTGTTGAAGTTGGTGACTGTCTATACACAGCCAGGAACATAAATCTGAGACCACTAGTGAAAATGCTTGTTTGGATCTCTGTGGGGAAAGAGTCGTACTACAGCAGGGTAATATTAAGGACTTTCCTCCACAGTCGAGCATTTATTGGGGCAGTTGAAGACAAAGGCGAGGCACGCAGTAATATTACAAGATGCTCTTTAGAATATTGTGATGTCATGCAGGGACAACATGGATCATCAGATTTTATACAAACTTGTAACGTCCTTTCCAGCTCGAACGCAGAATGTCATTAATGCAAAAGGGGTACATCCAGAATACTGATGAATTCTGAAATGTATGTTGGGTATTTTTAGAAGATCCAACGTTTCACTCAAAGTGCTAAACTTTTGGCCCTGTACATATATCTTTAGCATTGCTCTGAATGACACACACACACACACACACACACACACACACACACACACACACATAGCGTAAACACATAAAGCCATACTAACAATTGAGAAAATGGAAGGAAGAAAAAAAAAAAAAGACACAGGCATCACATAAGAAGTCACTTTAGCCATAAAGGAAGAACCTGCATTTGAAGCAAACATCAAACATCTCTTCATACAGCTTTTAAAATAGCTGTATGTGTGTGTGTGTGTTCAGAGTGCTAGCATTAAAGCTGCATGAGTGGTAGTAAGTGTATTACTCAGTAGGATATGTTGATTGTCAGGTCCTGCGGTCTTGCTTCTCCGATGAGCCACGTGATACCCGCGGACCAATCAGAGAGCTCCACAGTCAACCGGTTCAAAATTGTTTACACCAGGGGGACGCTTTTTATAAGGCGGGCTTCGAGAGACAGTCAAGGGGGATTATTATGCTTCAGTCTCGTCCGTTTGTACCGTCCGTACGTTCCGACCGACTGTGGATCTACGGCCGTTTGCAGTCCTGCGCTCGTCTCTTTCGTTCCTGTCGCACCCACGTTACAGAATAATCCACCAACTATGGAGACGCCTGGTTCCAGAACCACTCCAGTTCGGCCAGATAAGTTTGTCGGAGATCCGGACTGTTGTCAGCAGCTCTTAGTCCAGTGCTCGAATTTTTTTGGCATACCCTTCCAGCTCTCATTTAGCCCGGTTTCGCACCTCTCAGGTGAGGAATTGCAATGGGTCACCAACGTATGGTCAATGGCTCAAGCCTGGACCGGTTGGCACTTGGGTCTGCGTTTGGACCTCCTGTACTGGTCTGCTCCAGAGCCTCCAGAGCCTCCAGAGTCCTGCCCTGTCGGCACTATCGAGTCGAACCCTGAGGCTGTTGGAGGGCCCGTTTTAAAGACAGAGAAAGAGAGTGTATATTTATATATATATATATATATATATATATATATATATATATATATATATATATCCAAAGTGACTTACAATTGGTACAGTCTTACAATCCAAGCAGTTGTGGATTAAGGGTCTTGAGGTGGGACTGGAATTAAGAGGTGGGACTGGAGTCCACTACCACATATATATAAATAATTCACTAAGCTACAGTTGGCCAAGATCATTATCACAAAACTTATTTAATAACAATGTTATGAAATGTTGAAAAATCTAATAAAATGTAATGTAACGTAACGGATTGAAAATGAAAAGTAAAAGCAAAACACTTACTCTATTGGTGAACTCTGTGAGCTAGCCTAGTTGTTCATTGAGCAAGTGCGCCGAGTACCAAACAAATGACGAGAATGGAGACAATTTATATTTTTCTAGTCAAAATGCGTCAAGAACTGAATGCAACAAGTTCCGAGGTGGTCGAGAACTGAGGTACCACTGTTATCACTGTGGTACACTGTGTATATATATACATACATACATACAAATATATATACAGGTAGTCCTCGACTTACGACGCAGATCCGTTCCTAGGTGGCGTCGTAAACTGATTTTCGGTGTAAGTCGGAACATACGTACATACTGTACGTAAATAACATACTGTAAGCACTTATCCTATCCTAACACCTATCCTAACACAGTAATTATCAAAAAACGAGCCGCATAACCGTGTATTCTTCTGCCGCGCACACCAAACACGAAGTTCGCGTTATGACGTTTACGACGCAAAACCACGTAAGTGCGAAACAAGGCTTTATACAGTAAATGGGAGATGTGTCGGAACCACGAAACGTCGTAACTCGAGAACTACCTGTATATATATATATATGGTTTGTTTGTTCTATTGCTTTGTTTTTTTCTTTTTAGCGCCCCCTCTCTCACCTCCTCTCTCCCCCCTCTATCTCTGGGGCACTAAGACCACTTGAAATGGTTCAAAAATCCTGCACAAGCAAATCTTCATGACACACACTCTCATCAATCAATGTCTTACCAACATTTGCCAGCTTGTAAAAATTTCATGCGATGAGGTCATTTCCTGGGAAGTTTGGTTCTCATAGATCAGTTCTCGCACACACACACCCACACACACATCTTCTTGACTACAGTTACTCTGAGTAAGTACCACATCATAGCGAAAGGAGTTATGACTACACAATTCTGCTGCTGATGCCATAAAGTCGTAGTTCCAGAATTTCATTGTCCTCAGCTAGGTTTGCTCTGTCTGGACTTTGGTACATTCTTCCTCTATATGGATAAGCAGCCAATAGGTAAATTAGCTACTCTTAATGACCTCTACGTGTTAGTGTTACGAGTGTTAGTGAGCTGTTTAGTGCCTGGTAATAACTGGGACTCAGCTTTCCATTCTTAGCTGTGAATTTGTACTGTAAGAAGTACTGAGTACTGCACGTCGTCTAATACTGGACAACCTCGAAGCTGGTGGTCAACAGCTTTGCTTTGGTGAGACTGTGCCTAGCATTTTAGCTACCTGATTTGTCATTGTATCAACGCTGGGAGACAGGAATGATGTCAGATGATTCTACGAATTGTCTTTTGTTTGTGGAATACTGTGTATAACTTGTTTTTGGTTTTAACAAAGATCGGTTCACAGGTGTAAAATGATCGTTCACATCAGAAGACTGGAGGAAAGAGAGACCCCCAATGTAAGAGACATTTCACATAGGGGAAGACACTATACAGCATGGCTGAAGTACTGCAGACTATATACAGTACTGTGTAAAAGTGTTAGGCGTTCTATATTTTCAGTTTGTGTTTGCTAATTCTTTATTTAAGTTTTAGTGGTGACTACAGTTCTACAATTACAGACCCAGGTCCATCGGTTTCTCTACATACTTTGATAGACCCCCACAGGACCAACACAGATCAGGTACTATTTGTATGGTGGATCATTCTCAGCACTGCACTGAGTGTGTTTACATGCACTTAATAATCTGATCATAGTCGGATTTCTACAGCATACTCCGATCTAGAAATCAGATTAAGAAATCTGATAGAGAGAGTTGGATTTTATTCCAGTAATCAGATTACTCGTAGCATGTATACTAGTAACCCGATTATAATCAGTGTTTTTAGACTGCGCATGTGCATGAGCCTTCCACCACGGTTGCCAGGTCTGCATATTCTAAAGAGTTGGCGTTATTTGGCCTCTGTTTCCATTAACTTTAGCAGTTATTTTCTCACTGGATCTGCCAACCCCGGAATTAAACATGCCACGGAATTAAAGGAAGCAAAATGGCTGGTGAACACTTTGTGGAGACTCTGAAACGCGTATATACTCGAGAAAACGAATAATTCGATTATTCAGTATCAAAGTTTGAAGTTTATGTCTCATATTTCTGTGAGATTACTGGCTGGTTTCAAAGTAGAATCCGATTATTGCATGGGTCATGTTAACCCGGAGGTTCCCCAATATCTGATTACTCGAGTGCACATATAGTTGTTGATTGGATTGCTGACAAAATATGATTTTCTGCAGTTATCGGATTACTAAGTGCATGTAAACGCACTCATTGACACTGACGTGGTGGTGGTGTAATAGTGTGTGTTCAGCTGGTATGACTGGATCAGACACAGGAGTGCTGCTGGAGTTTTAAACCACTGTTCACTCACCCACTGTCCCTTTTATTAGAGACATTCACCTTATTTTTCCACCTTGTAGATGTAAAGTTAGAGACAATTTCAAGGTTTGTGTTAGTCATCCTCCAATCATTCACAGGATGCTGCCTACAGGATGCTGGTGGCTGGACATTTGTGGCTGGTGGACCGTTTTCAGCAGAGTAAAGGAGACTAACAAAGTACAATATGTATAGAAACAGATGGACTACAGTATGTAATTGTAGAACTACAACTACTGCAGTGACTACTAAAACTTACATAAAGAACAAGCAGACTATAAACCGAAAATATCGAATGCCTCAGACACAGTACTCTATATACATGTGGCTGATGAGTGTATACTCTATTATAACTCTATCTATTGTGTTCATCTCATATACACACACATCTCCCAACTCAGAAAGCAGAAGAAAAGCACCACCACTCAATGCTGTATGGATTCTGGATGTGTCAAAGTGATCAGTCACACTTCGTACGCCCATTGAAGGTTCGTATTCTCACTCCTGGGAGTAATAATCAAGCAAGTGCACTCCATTCACACCTTCCAAACAACACTACTGCTGCCAAATGGAAGAAGGCCTTCAGAGTGTCAGTGCTGCACTGAAATACAGCTTTAGTTTTCCGTCTTCTGCCATTAATCTGTCTCGCTTCTTACCCATCTCTTATCTTCTCACTCATCCGTACACCCTCCCCTCTGTCCTCACTTGCTTTTCCTCATTATCTCAAAGCTATTTGCTCTTAGCTCACGCTGGGGTTAGCATCATTATCGGACTTTAAATATACATGTAGTGACCTAAAATCGTACAGGTCGCCTCACAGCTCAGGAGATCCCCGGTTTGGATCACCGCCTGGACTCTGATTTTGCATGTTCTCCCAGTGTTTGTGTGGGATATCTCTGGATATACCTGCTCCTTCTCACAATCTAAAGACTTGCTACCTCTACCATCAATTGCGGAGTTCCTCAAGGCTCCATTCTAGGGCTGGTGGTGTTTTCCTTATACAGTGGCACCTCAGACTTGTAAGCATTCGGTTGGGCACATTTTGACTAGGAACATTCAGTCTCGTCTCCGCTGTGATACACCAAACACTTGTTAAACTCCTCAGTTCATGATACATTTAACTTATGATGGATTTGTCGGAACATATCCCCATCGTAAATCAGGGAGCACCTGTACAGTGTGGACTTTCTGGTGATACTACTTATGAGGAAAATTTGCTTTCTCGACAAGCCTTCTGGAACGAATTAATGACGAGAACCGAGGTACCACAGTATATGCTCCCACTGGGGAAGATGATAAGAAAGTATGATATCCAACTCCATTGTTATGCTGATGACACGTAGTTGTATCTCCTCTGGCAGCCTACAGATCCATCCTCACTCAAACGGTTGAATGAATGCTTAAATGAAATGAAGTGTTGGTTGGAAGGCAGTTTTCTCACTAAATGAAGATAAGCCAGAAGTGACTTAGTTGTCAGGAGTTCCTTTTACCAGCTTAAATCAGTTGTCAAAATGAAACCCCCAAGACCTGAAGATTATAGACACCAATTTTCAAATCACTTAGCCTAGAATGGCCAAATTCTTGCTGTTTACCATCAAACAAACCTTGTGTGTGTCCTGTTGATTTATTCTCCTTGTGTGTATGCGTTTTGTTCTCAGCTTTCACACGTGATACGTGCGTAGGGAGGGTGTCGATAGTTTGGTGAAATTGCACGCTAGTTAAGCTGCTGTGTCTCTCAGCACAGTTAAAATATGCATTAGCATGATCACTGTCATCATTCCCGAGCTGCTCCACCACTCCACTGTGAATCAGCACATCGCTGCATTATTACATCGGGAGGTGTGTGAGATGGACGAGTGAGAGAGAGAAAGACAGAGATGGATATGTCGAGCTAGAAGTCCAACAAAGACAGACAGGAGGTAACAGGAAGACAATCAGCATTCTGAATCAGCAAAGCCCTGTAATTAGGAGTGTTGTGTTTGATTTAAGGCATAGCAGACTCAAAGAGCAGCGTGATAAATAAGAGAGGCCATGCAGACGGGAGAATGCCACTCTGTCTGTCCACATTATTATTCTCTCCCTCGCTCTCGTTTCGTCCCACCTCCCACAAACATGCCACTAAGTGGACTGGCTTCACTAAATTGCCCCTAGGTGTGAGTGTGCATGACTACAAGAGTGTGTAATGGCCTGCTACGCACTGCCAAGCTGTCTGAACGGTTTATTATTACGCTCTCATGGTGCCATCAGGAAATGATTATTTCTAGCAGTTTGAGTCACATGACATTGCAACACATGTCATTTGGTCAAATGTATGGTCCTGAAGCCATACTTATTGGTGAAAATGTACCAAACCCTGGACATATTGATAATAGTTCATTCTAACCATTCCTTCCATTCTCTTATATAGTACAGGTATGCACCATTTAACAACCAAATTACCTTCTGCGAAACAAGTCGTTGTCTGAAATGGACGTTGACCAGGCTTTGCCATAGTCACATATTCTTTTATGCTACTGTAATGCAAATACAAAGGGTATTTTCACATAAATACAGTGGAGCAAAAAGTATTTAGTCAGCCACTGAGTTCTTGCAAGTTCTCCTAATTAGAAAGATGAGAGAGGTCTGTAATTTGCATCATAGGTACACTTCAACTATGAGACACAAAAGGAGAAAACAAATCCAGGAAATCACATTGTAGGATTTTTAAAGAACTTCATTGTAAATTATGGTGGAAAATAAGTATTTGGTCAATAAATTTGGTTCAACTCAATACTTTGTAACATAACCTTTGTTGGCAATGACAGGGGTCAAAGGTTTGCTGTAAGCCTTCACCAGGTTTGCACACACTGTAGCTGGTATTTTGGCCCATTCCTCCATGCAGATCTCCTCTAGAGCAGTGATGTTTTCGGGCAACACGGACTTTCAACTCCCTCCACACATTTTCTATGGGGCTGAGGTCTGGAGACTGGCTAGGCCACTCCAGGAACTTGAAATGCTTTTTACGGAGCCACTCCTTCGTTGCCCGAGCGGTGTGTTTGGGATCACTGTCATACTGGAAGACCCAGCCATGTTCCATCTTCAAAGCTCTCACTAATGGAAGGAGGTATTGGCTTAAAATCTCACAATACATGACCCCGTTCATTCTTCCCTTCATCAGTCGTCCTGTCCCCTTTGCAGAAAAACAGCCCAAAGCATGATGTTTCCACCCCCGTGCTTCACAGTAGGTATGGTGTTCTTGGGATGCGACTCAGCATCCTTTTTCCTCCAGTTGAGTTTTTACCAAAAAGTTCTATTTTGGTTTCATCTGACCACATGATATTCTCCCAACCTTCTTCTGGATCATCCATATGCTCTCTGGCAAACTTCAGACGGGCCTGGACGTGTACTGACTTAAGCAGGGGGGCACACCTGGCACTGCAGTCTTTCTTGGCATAGTGTGTTACTGATGGTAGCCTTGTTACGTTGATCCCAGCTCTCTGCAGGTCATTCATCAGGTCCCTCCATGTAGTTCTGGGATTTTTGCTCACCGGTCTCAAGATCAGCCGGATGAAACAGAAACAAGCAAATGTGGACCAGTTTATATAGTTATAGGTGAGAAAGAATATACAGGTAGTGGGGGGGACACAAAGGAGTACTACTTACAATAGGACAGGTACAAACACTTGTACAGCTTGTTACATATAAGCAACAGAAAGCTACACAAAAGTCTCTAAACACATCAACCGAGTTCGAACAGTGTCTAGTCCAAACGGACATACGCTCTTAAACTTTGCTCATAGATCCACATAGATTCAGATGAAATCACTGATTGGCTGTTTATGGCTGCAGTGTCTGGAGACAGATTTTTATTTCCAATTATAATTAATAATACTTTTTAAGACTTTGGTCATTTAATGACTTTGGTCATTAAAGTGGACAGATGTCAATCAGATGGTTGTTAAACGGTGCTTACCTGTAGTTGATGTATACACAGATTTATATGCTGCCTTATGTACCATGGGCAGTGGTGGCTCAGTGGCTAAAGTACAGGACTACTAATCAGAAGGTTGATGATTCAAGTTCCTGGAGCAATGTCCATAACACCTAATCACTTGAGTCTTACAAGTACTGAAAAATTTTAGTGATTGTAAATCTCTCTGGATGAGGAGTGTCTCCTAAATGTAAATACTACTACTCCAAGCTGTATGCTAGGTCATATACAGAACTGAGCAGCTGTCACCCAAACATGCAATATGTTAGAAATGTTATAGCACAATATTTAAAGACATTTAAAGATAAACAAAATGCACCATTAGTGACAGATTCTTAAAAAAACTACTATTCAAATATTATCCCATACTTAGTGATTTATATTCACAATATACAGCAGTTCATCCTATTAAACAACACTAATTACACTCTATAATAAAATATGCAGTTGCTCAGTGTTCTTTAAGCACTGACAATATCCTCAGTATGCTCAGAAAAGAATCCCGTGTCACGATAACAAAATTGATCATAAAACAAATATGGTCATATTGTCCCCTTCTACTTCCACCTCACACAGAAGATCTGATACATCTGCATGACCACTGCATATACCCTGCCAGATTGGAAGTGACTTGTGTGATTAGAACCTACCAGGGCTGTTTAAAAGTGCAAAGTTTGCATGAAATTAGGCTTCCGGAAGAGTTAGATGCAAAAAAGAAGACGCATTAAGCATTCTGAACAGAAAAAAAAAAAAAAAGTCCAGCTGTGCTTACTTCAGAGACTCATTATGTGTGTACTGGTATGAGGGAGAGAACACAAACAGAGTGAGAGCGTGAAAGCGAATGCTAATTTAGTATTAAAAACGAACTGAATTTCAGAGCGGAAAATAAGCAATGGTGTGTAAATGTTCATTGAGAAACTCCCATCAGACGAAAATGAACTGAAAGCCAAAGCTGAGCGAGTTTAATCTATTTAGATATGACTACAAATTCAATATCTGTTCAATTTTTGGGCATGAAATAGAGTCCAAATGAGAAAATGATTGCTGGAAGGCACTGGACCAGTGCTGCAGAACTGCAGTGGATGAGAACTATTCACAAGAGCTATAATTCTGAACTCGATCAAAAAGAATTTGCTAGTATGTACATAAGTAATATTCTTATGATATTATATAACAACTAAAACCACCTTATTGATTTGTTTGATGACCGCTGTGTGGTTGATTATTAGTGTGGAGCCAGTGTCTATTACTTAAGGTTTTACTATATGAAATATACACTCACCGGTCACTTTATGATGTACTCCTTGCTAGTATCAGGTTGGACTCGCTGTTGCCTTCAGATCAGCCTTAATTCTCCATGGCATATATTCAATAAGGTGACAAAAAACACTTCTTAGAGGTTTGACTTGAAGCAGCAAGCAGTTGCTGGGCAGGCTGCCCATCTATGATGTAAATCTCCTGTTCCAAACCATCCCAAAGGTGCACTGTTGGATTGAGATGACTTTGGTGACTTTGGAGGCCATTTGAGTACAGTGAACTCACTGTCATGTTCAAGAAACCAGTTTGAAATGTTTTGAGCTTTGAGACATGGAGCATTATCCTACTGGAAGTAGCTATCAGTTCATGGTACACTGTGGTCACACTGTGGGATGGACATGGTCACCAACAATACTCAGGTAGGCTGGGGCATTTAAAAAATGCTAATTAGCATTAAGGTGCCCAAAGTGTGTCAAGAAAATATCCCCAATACCATTACACCACCAGCAGCCTGAACCGTTCATACTAGGTAGAATGGAGCCATGCTTTCAGGTTGTTCACGCCAAATTCTGGCTCTACCATGCGAACGGCGTGGTCTTCTGCTGCTGTAGCCCAAGAACTTTCCATGTCTTTCTTCAAAATTTTAAAATCCATTACCACGTCAATTCCGTTTTGAGATTCAAAAATTGGTTCATTTGGAAGACCTGAGTTTAAAAGAATAAATGATATTAAGTTTGTTTCTTACTCTTAAGTATTATTACTTAAGTATAACTGTAGCTCAATCAGCAACCACTACATGGTGCATGTGGTGTGTCAAGGGATGTTCACTCAGAGTGAGTTAAAGAGAGTGAAAGAGAGAGAGGTGTTGAGGGAACATGCAGTCTCAATGAAGATGGACTGAGACTGAAGAAGGTAAGGAATGGAAAATGAAAAAAGAAAAGGCATGAGTCTGAGAAGTCAGTCCTTGGAGATGAGATGAGCATGAAAAGAAATGTACTGTAGTGTGTGTGTCACTCTCGCTCTGTCTCTCTAGTGCATGCACACACACACACACACAGACACACAAGTTAATCTTTCTATCATTGTGGGGACTGTGTATGCTACACGTACACTTAAGTTTAATACTTAAGCTTAATAACCTAAAGCTAAAATTGGCAGATCTTATTATAGTTGTGGGAGCATTTAGTCCCTGAAACGTTATATACCTTGAATCCTAGTACACACACACACATACACACACAGTGTGTAATAATGATTACTGTTGCTAATTAATGCTACACCAACACCTAACCCAGACAAAGGCTGTTTTTAGTGTGACCGGTCATAACCAGTGATCGGACGATCAGTCTCATATAACCCAATCACACATGAATAGCGTAATGCCAATACTAACCTTAATTCAGAATTCAGTTCATGTGTGTACAGAGCTTTAAACATTGCTCAGCCACTCGTCAGTAGTTTATGATGAGGAAGTGTTAGATTTCAGTTGTGTTTCCAGCCCTACTTAATCAACAACACAGTCTACACCTTTGTTTGTTTGTTTATTTGGTTTATTTTATCAAAATCAATGGTCATTTTAACGAAAGGTTATATCGATGCACAAGGTTACTGCAAATAAGTCATATATATATATACATTTGGAATGGACAATTTCGGATGAATCAATTAACCTAATGCATGTCTTTGGACTGTGTGAGGAAACCAGAATACCCGGAGTAAACCCACGCAGACACGGGAAGTACATGCAGACTCCACACAGAAAAGACCCAGACAGCTCCACCTGGGGATCAAACCCAGGACCTTCTCGCTGTGAGGCGATGGTGCTACCCACCCCCCGCTCTATGTAGTGCATTACTAATGAGGGAGTAGGGAAACTAATGAGGGAGTAGGGATTTCTTTCAGACACAGCCATGTTTTCAGCATGGCTTGCAATACATGCATAGCGAACTCTAAAAACGTTCGGGACAACGAAGTTAGTAAAACGTTTAAAACAGGATCATCCCAGTGAATATGTGGAATTTGACAAAATTAACCAAGGCAAAGACATTAGAACTAAAGCTGGTGAGAGCACAAAGGCAGGCACAAGCCAGCAGCCCCTGCTATCTTGATTTAGCAATGGAGAAGTTGCCATTAATAGAAAAGTTGAATGACTTTTTTCCTGTATGCTGTCATTTATAATTCTTAGATAGAAAGAAAATCAGAATCAGCCAGTATCGAATTTAGCCAATCATATGTTAAAATAAATTGGCCAATCGACTAACCCTAACCTTATCCTCAGTAACCTAGATCTTTTGACTCCGGTGGTTTTAAAAATGAAAGTTGCAGCTTCTGTAAAAAATAAGGCAGTTTTCCCCTTGGGGACCAGCAAATTGTCCCCACAAGGTAAAACAATGTTATAGCTTTCTATCCTTGTCGGGACATTTGGTCCCCATAATGATATATAAACATATATAAACATCACACACACACACACACACACACACTTAGTTTACCCAGCTGTGGTTTAACATTAATAATGAATGGTTTCACAGATGGTCAATAAGAGATTTAAACACACACACACACACACACACACACACACACACACACACACACACACACACAGAGCAGTGCTAGCTGACAGTGATGGACAAGCGAGGCCAACAGGGATGAGTATTGATGTGAAGACATTAGCTCATCATTTTCTTTCTCCCTTATAGACACCTGCCAACCACATACACCCCCACACACACTCCCTCTCAGACACCTGCACATGCCCACAGGGAGAAGATACCTGCTCCATGCAGTACATAAGTTCAAGATCTGAACTTCAAAAACAGATAATTGAGATAAAGTTTGGGAATCCTTTAGTTCTTCCTGCATGATATTTCTCTCATTCTACCCAAACTAATGACACACAAACGACTGTACATTTGTCTCGATTGAACACACCGATTATTCATTTATAGTCTCGACACGAACACATACACTAACCGGCCACTTTATTAGGTACATTTGAGTTGGACCCCCCTTTTGCCTACAGAAGTGCCATAATTCCTCATTGCATAGAGTCAATGTGGTGCTGGAATCATTCCTCAGAGATGTTGGTCCATACATTTACATTTACAGCATTTAGCAGACACCCTTATCCAGAGCGACTTACAATTGGTACAATCTTACAGTCCAAGTAATTGTGGGTTAAGGGCCTTGCTCAAGGACCCAACAGTGGTAGCTTGGCAGAGGTGGGATTTGAACCCTGGACCTTCTGGTCCATAGTCCAGTACCTTACCCACTAGGTTACCACAGTCCCACAGTCCATATCAGCATGATACCATCACATAGTTCCTGCAGATATGTCAGCTGTACACTCATGGGACATTTGTGACCTGGAGCTTAGAAGATGGTACACTATGGTCATAAGGAATGGACATGGCCAGCAACAATACTCAGGTATCCTGTGGTGTTTAAACAATGTATCCTCCACAGTTGCCTGTTATTAGCCGACCGGGACGGCACTCGGTGTGGTCTGTACCCACTGTTGTAGGTCATCTGCTTCAAGGTTTGCCATGCTGTGCATTCAGAGACGCTCTTCTGCATACCTCAGTTGTTAGTTACTCATGCCTTTCTGTCAGCTCGTACCAGTCTGGCCATTCTCCTCTGACGTCTGGCATCAGCAAGGCATTTTCACCCAAAGAACTGCCGCTCACTGGATGTTTTTCTTCCAATTCCCTGTAAACCTTAAAGATGGCTGTGAAAATCCCAGTAGGTCAGCAGTTACTGAAATACTCAGACCATGCCACATTCAAAGTCACTTAAATCCCCTTTCTTCCCCATGCTAATGCTCGGTTTGAACTTGAGCAGGTCGTCTTGAACAATTCAAACTGTATAAAATGGGTGCTCAGATGGCACTGTTGGCCATATCTGCGGGAGGAAAGGTCAGACAAAGGGACACTGTAACATTGTCCATTTTCATTAATAGTAAAAATGATAAGAATAATATTTCACCATGACTGAAATTTTCTTATCCTAATCCTTCTCTTATTTTCCTCCTCAACTGACATTTACTTGTACGAGATGCCGGACATTCTTGCATCTGATTGGCTGCTCTCAGAACACAGTCTCCTCTGTCTTTATAATTCCCTTTCACGCCTGCTTGGCCTGCCCCTCACCCTGATGTCAAAGGTCGCTCGCCTCTCCAGCAGCTCATATTTAATTCTCCAGCTCGGCTGCCTGAGAGCGCGTACGCGTATGTGAGAGACGGAGGGGATTTGCGAGAAGGATTTAATGAGTGCGGACGTGTGCAGTAAACCAATAAGAGCGTCAGCTGGACTGATGGAGAATTAAGTATGTGTATGTGTGAGCGAGCAAAGAGGGCGAGAACAGGATTAGGCGTCCACTCTGCTCTTCATATTCTGAATGCATTGGCACAAAAGGATCTAGATGAGAACCTGAGATGTATACGCAGCGTATCCTGCAGACACAAATCCCACATCAAGTCAAGATCATCTAACCTTTAGCTGATGCTCTAATGTGTTACAAAGTATTACCGAGTAATCCAGTCTTGAAAGACATGCATTTTCAGCACGATCTCTTAAGCTCCACAGATTAAATTGTCCTGTTTGTCATTCTGTCCCTAATACATACTCGGTCATGCCTCACCACATCTCAAAAACTGCACCAGTCCTGTCAGGTAAGGATTCCAAAACCGGCCTGTCATCTTACACCTACAGGTACGGGACATGTTAATACACTTTTGTGCTGGTTTTAAGCATATGAGAGTCATCCCTCACCCGGCCTCTGCTAGTTACAAATGCAGAAATGACGATAGCAAAAAGTAAAAAACAAGAAAAATGCACCAAGTGTAAGAAAAGTTTAAGATCCCATTGGAATAAACATAAACAAAAATTTAAATGTCAAAATGAAACAATTACAGAATTAAAAGCTTTGCGTTTTCCACATGCTTTTTAATAAAATTGAACCATTTAATTTATATTGTTTTTTAAATATGTAAAAATAATTTGATCGTTTTAAAATGTTATTTGCGCTTTGCTTGTTGTTTGTATTCATCTATTTATTAAATGATTTAGTTATTTATTTGTGTTTTTAATTTGGAGTTATAATAATAATAATAATGATAATAATGATAATAATAATAATAATAATAATAATAATAATAATAATAATAATAATTTGTATTATTTATTAATTATTAATTCACTATTCATTTATTCATTATTTATTTTAATTAAGGCCAAGAAGCATAAAGTAATGCTGTGATATATTGCATTAGTGTGTTATTTAGATATAGAATAATAATAATAATGATAATAATAATAATAATAATAATAATAATAATAATAATAATAATAATAAATAGATTACTATTATTGTTGTTGTTATTCGTAGCAGTAGTATAATGGGAGCCATGCTCTGATATTTTTCATAACTTGTTTTCAAGGCATATTTCATGTACATATGTATTGTTTTTTAAACATTATTATTATTATTGTTAAATTATTACTAAATGTATTATTATTTTACATTTATTTATTTTAATTAAGGCCAAGAAGCATAAAGTAATGCTCTGATATTTTGCATTACTATATTGTTTTTAATGCAAATTCCATGCATATATTTTTTTTTATTTTTTTTTAATTTCTTTTACAATTTACATTATTTATTTATTTATTTATTTATTTAAATTAAGGCCAAGAAGCATACAGTAATGTTGTGATATATTGGATTAGTGTGTTATTTAATAATAATAATAATAATAGATTACTGTTATTGTTGGTATTAGTAACAGTAATAATATGGGAGCAATGCTGTGATATTTTGCTTTCGATGCATATTTCATGTACATATTGTTTTTTAAACATTTTTTAAACATTTTAGATGTATTTATTTATTTATTTTAATTAAGGTTAAGAAGCATAATGTTCAGAAATTTTGCATTAATATTTTTTTTTTATGCATATTCCATGCATATATTTGTTGTTTTTAAAACACTGTTATTATTTATTTAGTTTTTATTTTTATTTTATTTTTTACATTTGACATTATTTATTTATTTATTTAAATTAAGGCAAGAAGCATATTGTTCTGATATATTGCATTAGTGTGTTATTTAGATACATCCATGTATATAATAATAATAATAATAATAATAATAATAATAGCAGCAGTAGTAGTATGGGGACAATGCTGTGATATTTTACATAACTATATTGTTTTCGATGCATATTTCATGTACATATTGTTTTTTAAAAAAAATTGTATACATTTTACATGTATTTTATTTATTTTAATTAAGGTTAAGAAGCATAATGTTCAGGTATTTTTCATTACTATATTGTTTTTGCATATTTCATATACATATTTATTGTTTTTTAAACATTATTGTTTAATATGTTTTCCATACATTTTAAATAGCCGAGAAGCATAACGTAATGCTGTGATATATTGCATTATTGTGTTATTTAGATACAACCATGTATTGTGTATTTAACATTTTATTATTATTCCCTTCGTTACTCACAGGACCACACAGCTATACCTTTCTACACTTTGTTAGCATAATATCGTTCAGTACAATGGCTTGGCTCATCGGCCTATGCAAATTCTTAACCTCTGCAAACATGAGATTTTCCCACTAAGAACAACTCATCACATGTAGCAAACAAATCAGTCATTAGCAAATTAGCTTGCAAATTGCAGCACTGGAATGAGTAGAGAGGCTAAATAAGACGACTGTGTCTATGTGAAATTCGATTAAATGCTGGATGCCACTTTTCTCTGCTTGTTTCTCTTTAAAGAATGCCTTCCAGAATAGCATGCTCACTTTAATGAACCCTGATTCAAAGCTCCTATCAGCTTCTGCCAGACTGTATTTTATTCAGTCACGTAACAAGAGAGGCATAGAACAACAATGCTGCCGACTGAAGCAGGGTGACAGCAGAGCTGTTTGGTTGCAGGCTTTGCATAATCGATAACCCGAAAAGCTTCATTTAGAAGTATTTGGTCCTTAAGAAGGAAAAAGGAGCAGCAAAGTTCTGGAAATAGGCATAACGTGATGCATATCATATGAGGCAAGTCGGGTGGGTTAGAACAAATAAAGGACTTTATCCCCTATTACTCCCCAGTTAGGTTTGGCTAAATCTTCAGTCTCATGACATCCCCCAACCGGGTCCCTGCACTGGTGGGGGTATTAGATCATGATGCCACCCAAGTGCCTTATTATTAGTAGTAGTAGCAGTAGAATTAGTGATGCGATTCACATAAATTATAATTAAGAAATCATTAATCACACCCAAAACCTTTGCACATGCCAAATAAAATGGTTTTGATATACTCCATGGACAAAAGTATTGGGACACCTACACATTACACCTAGAAGAGCTTTTATGACATCTCATTCTAAACCCATAAGAAATAATACGGAGTTGTTTCCTCTTTACAGCTATGAAAGCTTCCATTCTTCTAGGATGGATTTCCACAACATTTTGGACTGTGTCTGTGGGAATGTTTGCTCAGTCATCCAGAAGAACATTTATGAGGTCAGA
>JAJAGP010001667.1:0-22500 GCA_025084515.1 Ancistrus triradiatus | reverse complement strand
AATACTGCCTGTGACACATCATGAGTGAGATTTAACAAACCTCCCGTGCTTTACACACCCACATAGACAATCTATTTCAAGTTCTCTAAGACAGGCTATATTAAAATTCATACAAATGACAAAATGGATTTTTTTTTTACTTTCTTTCTCTCTCTCTCTCTCTCTCTCTCTCTCTCAATTCTATCTAGCAGCTATATTCCTTAATTAGTTCCCGTACCCCAAAGTATCCACTCATCATCCACTTTATTAGGTACACCTGTTCAGCTGTTCATTTATGCAAATATCTAATCAGCCAATCATGTGGCAGCAACTCAATGTATTTAGGCATGTTGGCATGGTCAAGACAACCTACTGAAGTTCAAACTGAGCATCAGAATGGGGAAGAAAAGCGATTTAAGTGACTTTGGATGTGGCATGCTAGACGGGCTGGTCTGAGAATTTCAGAAATCCCATGTTGATGCCAGAGGTTAGAGAAAAAATGGCCAGACTGGTTGGAGCAGATGGAAAGGCGACACCAGCTCAAATAACCACTCGTTACAACCAAACCCTGAATCAGATAGGCTATAACATCCAGAAGACCACACCGGGTACCACTCCTGTCAGCTAAAAACAGGCAACTGAAGCTACAGTTTGCACAAGCTCACCAAAATTGGAAAACAGAAGACTGGAAAAACGTTGCCTGGACTGATGAGTCTCGATTTCTGATGTAACATTTGGATAGAAAGGTCAGAGGTTTTCAATAAATCACATAAAAGCATAGATCCATTGATACAAATGACTTCTGACTGAACCACATTGCGAAGCATGCTTCATGTCAGGGTGACAGAAATCAGGCTCATGTTTTGCTAACCATCTCTACAAAATCTGTAGTATTCAACCAAGCCTCTCCATGGGGGCCAATCAGATGCTTGTCCTGTCTCTTCTTATCACCACTAAAATATTGCAGGGTTCTCCTGGCAGGTGCCCCCATGACTACCCCGCTACAACTGATTCAGAATGCAGCAGCATGTCTGGTTTTCAATCTACCAAGTTCTCCCAGGTCATTCCATGGCTGCTTGCCCTACTCCCTGTAGCTGTCTACATTAAAACACTGATGTTTACCTTCAAAATTAAAAAGAACCAGCAACCCGAAGTCACTAATCTAACTTAGCTCTGTATCTCATACTCTTTGAGATCAAAATATTGGATTGCTGGACTCTTAGTACTATCTCCTGCACTCTTATCTAGCTATCCAAAAGGCTGAGACTTGGTTCTTTTCAAATGGTGTTCTTGGGTAATAGGATATTTATACAAATGTAAATGATTACAAGTCTTGTCTAACTAGACACTGGGTCTGTCCACAAGAGGGTGTACAAGTAGTGTCGCGGACGAGAAACCTGGACTGCCATGGACTGGAAAGGTATCATCTTTAGCGGCAAATCCAGGCCCTGTTTGGGACCTGACGACGGTCGAGTTTGAGTATGGAGGCCTCATGATGAGCACTTCAATCTCACCTTTGTTGTGGAGAGACACATTACCCCAACTGCTGGTGTGATGATCTGGGGAGCCATCACATACGGCAGTCGTCACCCCTAGTAGTGATACGAGGGACACTAACGAGTCAGCGATATGTGCGGGACATCCTGAGGCCACGAGTTGCCTCTCTCGGCAGGGCTTCCAACTGGCAATTTTCACCAAGAAAATGCTCGGCCCCACACAGCAGGGTTTCCCAGAAATGTCTCCGCCACATTGCAACACTTTCTTGGCCCGCCCAGTGGCCAGATTCATCGCCAATCAAGCATTTATGGGACCGGCTATGACAATCTATGAGTGTGGAGGATCTACAGGCACAGCTGCAACATCTGTGGGCAAATGTGCCACGGGATACCCAATGGAACCTGTTTTCCTCCAGTGCTCAAAAATATCTCATCTTGTATCTAGGCTAGAGACGGCCTAACAGGATACTAGAGCCTCCTTTCAACTGTACAGTTTTCCCCAATACACATATCCTTTCACTCTAAAATTAAATATGTATATAATACATATATCATCATTACATTCATGCATATAAAGTTTCATTCAATTCCTTAGTGAGGTTTTATGGGATATATATATATATATATATATATATATATATATATATATATATGTATATATAAGATCCTCCGATCCAAATCCACTAGAGCTTGCCTGGTATACACAATATGAACGCTGAAGCAAAACTTTGTATTTTGTGGACTTTCTGGTTCACTAAATAAACATTTACTTATGGTCTCTTAGATAGTCTCCATGTCTTTCTACTACAAAACCAAATCTTCAAATCCTACCATTTAGCAAGCACCCATAATGCACTTCATATTTGATATTCGGGCAGTGAGTTAAGGAGGAAAGCTATGTACTGTGACAACAGCCTGCAGAGTGTGCAATGAGTCTGTGGGATATTCCACAGCCATCAGAGACACCCCAAATGAATCACACAAGTGCACACACACACACACACACACACACACACACACACGCTTATCACCTCCTTTTACACCCTCATCTCATACTGACAGAGTGAAAATTAATTCTGATGTGTGTGTTTGTGTGTGTGTGTGTGTGTGTGTGTGTGTGTGAGAAGAGGGATGTCCCAGAGAGCCAAGGATAGCAACACAATTTGATATGGGCAAATTACCAGTGAAATGAAAGGGTTTTGCGTGGATGAGAGTTTAAAAAAAAGAAAAAACCAGCATATACACACATAAAGGGATGCTAGTGTAGCGAACATGGACCCAGTATACTGTCTGTTGAGTTTGGTATGTTCTCTGGTGTGTGTGAGTGAGTGAGAGTGAGATGGCCTGTGATGGCCTAGAGCCCAGTCCAGGGTGTATTCTCATAGCCAGTGATATTTCTTTTAATTTGCTCATTTAACAGACTCCCTTATCCAGAGTAACTTAAATCTGATGGCATCTGATTCCAACAGTGGCATCTTTAACAGAGCTGGGACCTTCTGGTCCACAATCCAGTACCTTAACCCCCAGGCTTCCACAGTCCATCCTGCAAACTCAGTGCCTATGCGTAGCACAGTGGAGGTAGATGGCGTTCTGAATGGCTCTGAATGAACTTGCCTCTACCTATGTCTCTACACCAAGTAACACCATTGTAGCATCGTGTAAAATTTCAAATCAGTTCAGTATAAGTGATGATGAATTTTTGTCATGTTGTTAGCAAAACGAATTCTAAAGACTCACCAAGTCTGGGTTATTATTATAATAATGCTCCATTTCACTCAAACGCTGTATCATCTAGGATGCCCAAAGAGGTTGGGTGCCTTTTTGAGTCTTGGTCCTCCCAAGGTTTCTTCCTTACAACATTTAGGGCGTTTTTCCTTTCCACTGCCACCCTGGGCATGCTCAGTTAGAGCTGCGGGCCTAGAGACACTGCTCTGTTGTAAAAGGCACTATATAATTAAATAAAGATCAATTAGCAGGTGACCGGAATCGGTTTTCAGTGTGATCGCCGTGGTCGGCCAATCAGTCTCATATAACTGATTCTGTGCCGGTCACATTTAGAAACACATGTACCACACACTGTGAAACAAACACAGCAACCCATGTAAAACACAAATCTAGAAATTTGACTTGACTTACACTGATGGGATATCATGTAAATTTCGATAAAACTTCCTAGGTATCTGGACGTGCTTAGATGCAAAAGAAACAATATTCACTTGTAACAACTGCCACAAAATACCAGGGTGCTGCTGGACACATGCCCTGCTGTTGGCGCATTCTTTGGAGGAAATTCTTAGAGGAAAATTCTTCCCATCTTGAGGAGCTTTTGATCCTGTTCAGCAGTGCCGTACACAGTACACAGCGCTGATTATGATACAGCACCATCACGTCAGTGTAACTGCAGTTGCAAATGACAGAAATCCACCAGGCGCTACGCTTCTTAGAAAACAGTGTTTTCCATGAAGACATCCGGCAGTTTTGTCGAGACTTGGAGGCGGTACAAAACTTGATGGCGGCAGCCACTTCCTAATTCCATATGCAGGAAATACCCTGTCATTTATTAGTGTGGAATGAATCTCGTTTAGAAATACGCTTTTTACATTAGCCCTCGATATCCAGTGTATCAAAGCAGCTGGTAGCGGTTCAGGTAGGTGTATGCTGCGTAAATGAACTCGTCGCAATCTGAGCAGCGTTGTGACTTGGGAGAGCTCGTGTCTTGTCCAACATAGTCTACATCCAAACAGCTGATGGGCTGCTGCGATACACACGGTTAAACACGCGCCATCAGATCCCTCCCAACAGGTGCAGAATGCCAAAGTACCCTCGGAGAGCCCTCCCCAGAGACCCCCTCGCACTGTGTGTGTGTCATTGGTAGGAGATGATGGGGATGATTTGCATGCATTATCATTGCATTAGTGTGCAGAGTGATCTTTGCGAGCACATGCGTCATCTTTAATTCATCGCCAGGCGATCGTACACCTCTCTCCAGCTTCATGCACACAAATGCAGAAGTGATTGCATTGCTACGTTTGCTCTTCCAAATATTGTTATTATTCCACCTGATTTGGGGACTGTGGTAGCCTAGCGGTTAAGGTACTGGACTATGGATCAGAGGGTCCAGGGTTCAAATCCCACCTCTGCCAAGCTGCCACTGTTGTGTCCTTGACCAAGGCCCTTAACCCACAATTGCTTGGATTGTAAGACTGTATCAATTGTAAGTCGCTCTGGATAAGGGCGTCTGCTAAATGCTGTCAATGTAAATGATTTTCTGCATGCATCTCCTCCTACAGCTTTTGAGATATCGACACGGGACATGAAATTTAACACACTAAGTCCCGGGTACGTCGGATCAAAAAGGTGGGGCCTGAGGTCCCTGGCGGGGCAGAAACGCCCCTCGAATGCATTGACTATATTCCAGTGACTTTTTCAAGACCTACTGCCTTCAAATTTGTCAAGCTTGGTCCCAAAACCCATGACCCAATGCCTTTGGGGCCCTTGGGGATCCCTAATGTTCCGAGAAGGACACAGTCCCCAGGCAGGGCATGAACTGTAATTTAAGTTTTCAACCTATCGCTACAAAATTTACAGACTTGGTCCAGGATACACCATGATGTATCATGTGATGCCTTCTGGGCCTCTGACATCCCTGGCAAAGCACAGAGGCCCCTGGCAGGGCGCTGACCATAATTCAGTCAGTTTTTGACCTATAGTCACAAAATTTGACAGGCTTTGTCCAGGATACAGCCTGAGGTGACATGTAATGCCTTGGCAGGACACAGAGGCCCCTGGAAAAGCAATGACTGTAATTAAGACAATTTTTGATCTACAGCAACAAGTATCGTCACACTTGGTTCTGGGAGCAACACACTCTCAGTTTCTGATGGAACTGCACTTCCTGGTTGTGATTGTATTTGCTATATCCTGTTAATGTTGTGCAGCGATGCATTACTAGAGCTTAATTTATTACATGGAGTGTAGCAATTAAAACCTAAAAACTGCTAACACTTTAATAATGACAACACTTTACTGGGGTGAGAGGAATTCCAGCGGTTTGCTGATATCTCTGCTCTGATGCCAAAACTAAGCCAAGAGAAACAAAACTCTACCTGTACTAAATGATTCGAGCAAAGAAGCAAACAACTGGCTGATTAGCAAGTATGCTAGCAATAGCTGATTTAGCTGTGTTGTCAGCTATCCTGTTTTAACTTTTCGGACCTTACAGATCACCTTCATTTCAAAGTTACTTAAACTTCTGCTGGATTAGCTACTGTACTAGCCAACTAGCATATCTGCTATACAAAGTACTGTGTTTAAAGGAATGAGGATAAAAAATTTGATATGGTCAATTGGCCTGTAGTGTGTATAGCAAATTTGCCAGCTAGCTAGTAGCTAATCCAGCAGAGGTTTTAGCAGCTCAAGACTTCACTCGGACTCGCACGCCAAGGACCCAATCCCGACTCACTCGCTAGATACTTGAGACTCAACATGGACTCACATACAGTATGTGTAGAAGCAGAGGACCATACCAAATTCATCATGTGTTTTGTTTACAGTCTGGGACCCTTCGGGAGGGTTTTTATTCACAGTAATTAATATTTATTCCCTCTTGTATTGGTATTCCCAGTTCACGTGGGTGTGAGTGAGCGGTGGCGTATACACAGTGATGGACGTCTATTGAGAAGATTGCAAGTAACACATACGCTGAAGTCAGAACAGACATGTGTGAGCATGTGTCCATAGGGGAACGTGTATGTAGAAGCCGCATGCTGATTGGTCCCGTAGCGCACCCATTAAAAGATGAACTGCTAATGAATTGTGGGATTCACACACATTTCTCATTAGGGAATGGACCAATGAGAACGGAGCCGTGCATGTTTGCGATGAACTGCCAATTAAAGCGAACACTTTCTGTGCCATAAACAGGATTAACTTCACTGTGTAGGCATGGTAATTGGACGAGGATACTTCAGGAAATATTATATTACGTCTCACCCTCATTTTGTCAGTTTTGTCATTTAGGAAATGTAATTAAGTCTGGTTAAGTACGAAAGACTCAAAGATCAGATCATTACAGATCGCTTAATCACTTTAAACGATATATGATCTTTGCACTGATTCTACTCTCATGATTAAAAATGCACTCCTGAAAGGTTATGGGAGTTTACGGTTGGTGATCATAGCTTTACCTTTTAAATCTATATAACAAACTAACAAAGTCATTCGAATTCATGCAAATGTTGCATGAGATCAGGTTTATGATGAGCCATGTATTTCATCTGAATCATAATCATAACACAACGACTGCACACACTTTTCATTCATTATTAAACTATACACACAAGTTCAAGTTCAGACCTCAGTTATTTGCAAATACCCTTAATCCATTTAAAATCACAGGCATTAACTGGAAAGTAATGAACTATGATCATTGAATAAAATTGGTCTCTCCATCTCTCTCTCTCTCTGTCTATCTATATATCTATCTATAGATAGAAAGACAGAGGAAAATGCTGTGTGACAAAAGGGTCGCTGCAAAAGTGAAAGGAAAGATTTATAAGAGCAGTAGTGAGACCACCAGCCTTGTTGTATATGGCTTAGAGACAGTGGCACTGACAAAGAGACAGGAAGCAGAGCTGGAGGTGGCAGAACTTAAGATGTTGAGGTTCTCTTTAGGGAGTGTCCTAGGGTGGACAGGATTAGGACTGAGATCATCAGAGGGACAGCACAGGTTGGAAAATTGGGAGACAAAATTCGAGAGGGAAGACTGAGATGGTTTGGACATGTGCAGAGGAGGGATAGTGGATATATTGGTAGGAGGATGTTGGCGATGGAGCTGCCAGGCAAGAGACGGAGAGGAGGACCAAAGAGGAGTTATTTGGTTGTGGTAAATGAAGATATGCAGTGAGTTGGGGTGAGAGTAGAGAACGTGAAGGACAGGGTGAGGTGGAAACGTTTAACTCGCTGTGGTGAACCCAATAAAGGGAGAAACCGAAAGAAGAAGAAGAAGAAGAACTTATACATATATATATATATATATATTTTTCCAATCATAATTCTTTTTTTTTTTTTCACTAAAATAACCTAATTCAAAACTGAGGAGAGTTGTAGTACATGGACATTATTTCAACCACACAGACCAGGAAGTGAGACTGCACCCTGAGACCTCATGGCCACATGGTGAGTAGTTAGATCTTAATTGTTTTATAACTGTACCAAAAAGTTTTAGACCAGTGTGTAATCAGTGATAGAATTGTCACTATTCTTTCAATTTTATAATTATTATTTATAATCATTATTATGAGTTTCATGATTGTATAACTTCTATGCATAAAAGCTGTTTGCTAGCCGTATACTGTCAAGAGTTTAAATTTTTGTCAAAAAACTATTAAAAAACAGTATTTCTGCTCCATCTGACTTTCTCAATCCTTATAAACGGCACTAGTAGAGTCTTTCACATTCTCATGTACCTTTCAGAACTTAATTTCTCCTTAAAGTTCTTCAAATGTCTTCTTTCAAACATCTCCATCTTCTTCCTTCTCTCACAATGCTTTGTACTCTCTCTTACTCTCACTCTCTCTCTCTCTCTCTCTCTCTCTCTCCCTCATACACACATACACACAAAGACAAGCTGATGATTATTACTGATTACTGTTTGTAACTTTGGTACAATAAAGCTGCAGACTGATCCATGGTTTGGTTTCGGCTTTAATGCCGTACAGGCAGCTGCAAACAATCTGGGCTGATTATCCCCACGGCATTCGTGAAGCATAGTGTCCTTACTCGTCAGCTTACACTACACCTATCTGATGCCTGGTCAGAGATGGTGGTGCAGTGCTTGGTCCTTAAACTTCTTCTATGCAGTAGTAGCACAACAGCACGTGCTTCCGCTGCCACCTAGTGGTGGCAGCGGCGCCAAGCATCCCCTTACACCATCAGCATTATAGACTAATTCTGACTGTAAACCTGTATAAAAATCCAAAATCCATTCCTCTTTTACAGCATCCATAAAAACAGCCTCCATTCTCCATCCACTAAGGGACAAGCACATAATTAAACTGGGAGCAGAGAAAGGGAAAATGCCATTTAAATCCATAACTCATCCCCTGTGCTTACACACCACAGAACTCATAAACCCCGATATAATTTTTAACTGCCATCTGCGCAATATGCAATCAGAAATCCAATCGCTGCTTTAAAGCCGGAGTAGCTGTTTACGCTGAAGCAAATGCAGGAAATTTGCACCATGGCCGTAATTCACGCTGGTGCAATGTGTAGATGGGGTGTGTGGGGGCCTACGCGAGTATTCGGCTTAATGCTAAACAGCGAGTAGATGTCTTCAAAGATTTTAATTAAAAACCTAATCCTGTAAGAAGACCACTTTCAGACCCTTTGTGCTTTAATAAAGTTGCTTTAGTGGCTACTGTAACCTAGAAGAGAATCAAAATACACAGTGAAGGTTTGTGTGTGTGTGTGTGTGTGTGTGTGTGTGTGTGTGTGTGTGTGTGTGTGATGAGCTAAGCCAGGGCTGTAGACTCATTTTTACCAGAGCTGGTAGTACCTAAAATGTATTTTTATTTTAAAAGTTTGTACCTACATATGTATAAAATTGCAGGATCATTTGGAAGACTTAAACATAAAACAGAATAACTGAATGACATTACAACTGTTGTTCCGCGTCTATTATGTAAATGTACTTTTTATAAATTTCACATATTAGGAACAAACTAGAGAGGTGCATTTCCTGAAGAAAATGCGACTGTGGTTGCCACTCTGCAAGGGCCCCATGGGCATCACATATCACCTCAGATTGCACCCGGGACCTAGCTTGCCAAATTCCGTGGCCGTAGGTCAAAAACTGACTGAGTTACAGTCATTGGCTCACCCAGGGGCCCCAGTGCCCACCCGGGGTCCATAGGGGCCCAATGGGCATCACATGTCACCTCAGATTGCACCTGGGACCAAGCTTGCCGAATTTCGTGGCCGTAGGTCGAAAACTGACTGAGTTACAGTCATTGGCCCACCCAGGGGCCCCAGTGCCAACCCGGGGTCTACAGGGGCCCCATGGCCATCACATATCACCTCAGATTGCACTCGGGACCAAGCTTGCCAAATTTCGTGGCCCTATGTCACGGGGCCCCCCAAAGTCCGACCGGAGGGCCCTATACAAGCACACCATTCCCGACCAGATCCAACGCAATGGCGCTGGAACGGGGTCGATATCTCGAAAGCTGCGGCAGTTGAAATCCGGACAAAAACGTGGAATAAGAAGAAGAAGAAGAAGAAGAAGAAGAAGAAGAAAAATAAGACTTTCGGATAACAATATATAGGCAACCACAATAAAAACTGCGTGTTACTATGTTTCCTCCAAAAAGAAGCCTCAATGAAAGCTTAAAATTGCGATAAAATGGCAAAGACTAGAACAGAACTAGACCGGCTGAACTACTAACACTTAGTCATTTGGTAGACACTCAACCATCTTTCAGGGTGCAATTCAAGCAATGATGGTTAAATGTTTGCTAAAGACCTCAACAGTGACAGCTTAACAGAGCTTGAACCCTGGACCTTCTGCACTGTGGTCCAGAACCTTAATTGCTGTGCCACCACAGTCCGTGTGTAGCACGGGCATCAACATAAATTGAACGGTATCTAAAAGCAATCTGTAGCTTTCATGAGCGGCTTCACAACAGATTACAGATCAACTGCCTATCCATTCCAAGACTATACAGAAAAAACAATGGGGCTTTCATCTTCAGTGTGATTTATTACACCTGCCAGAGCACGCCTAAAAAAGATATATGTTTTATATAGACAATACCTATGGCAGTAACAAATGGACTATGCCGAAGCTCACAGTTTTACAAGCGTCATCGATGTGGAATAGTTTCAAGAACATATTATTCTGAGTGCACAACATCATCTCTGTCTTCCTCTCCATACACACACACCCACAGTCATTTCATATCTAGAACGGGTCTGTCACCCGGCTCCAAAGCCGAGCATATCCTTTAATAACCTCGAATTGACTGAAGGCGGATTTCAATAAAAGGCGCATTATCACTGTAGCTCTCGGGAGAAGCATGTGCCGAGTTGTGATTGAGTCAATCGGAGGGAGGCGTCCCTCTGAACGCTAAAGATCTCGGAGCTCCGCCACGACAGGTGGAAATGTCCAGTCTCTACAAGAAAAGTGTGTCCCTATGTATGCATCACAAAGCATGTTCCATTAAGTTCCGTGAATCCTTTAGGAGAGATAATAACTGAGCTACAGTCTAAACAGAAATGAATACTCTGGATCTCAAGGGTTTTGAGACTCAAAAAATGTCTGAGAGCTTGTTAAGATACAGGCCACCACCCATAGTCAAACCACACACCCAGATTGCTGCATCACCTGACACCCCCCACTACACAACACCAGTTTATCCACACTAGAATGGTTTTTTGATTGGTAAAATCCACACTTCTGACTTATTCAGCCTCAAGCTGAAGTTCCAGTCAAGTGTGGGTCAAAAGTTACTAGAGATGCATCGATTTGCAATTTTCTTGTGGCCGATTCTTCATTGATTTTTTTTAATATATGACTGGCCATTTCTGATTTTGGCCGATTAGATCCGATTTTCTTTCTAAGAATTATAAATGACAGCAAACAGAAAGCAATTGCTAAAGAAAGATAGGAAGCTGTTTGGCTTCTGTACCTGGCCTTATTCTCTCATTCTCTCATCTCTCAGAATATGATCAGACTGTATGAGACTGATCACTGGTCCACAGATCATCATGCTGAAAACTGGACAAAAATGACACTATCACCACACCATTTTTATATGCATGTATATATGAAGGTATGTATGTGTTCCCCGTATATTCCCAGATTTAAAGAAAGTAGGGGTAAGAGTAGTGGGTCAGTCACACAGTACAGCAGCCCTGGAGCCAGTGCATGATTAAAGGACTTGCTCGAGAGCCCAACAATGGCAGCTTGGAGGCGCGGGGACTTGAACTCTTAACCTTCCAATCGATAGTCAAAAACCTTCACCACTGAGGCCACTGCTGTTTCATGTTATGAATGAGTATCTACCAGGGGTGGTGAGATATGTATCGTCTACCATAATATATAATTGTTGTTTTAAATGACGTGTGAGCTGACGTTATCGAGTATGTCGATCACTTTTTGATTTGTCAGTCTTTAGAGAGCTCACATATTCACGACAGGCATGTAGCCAGGTAGGATAGACTACTGGCGCATCGCAAATCAAGTCTATCCCTACCTAAAAATGAAGTGACAAACTTCATTAGGAGACCAAAATAACAGACATCGCAGTCTACGTCGTCGAAGGATGTTGCTCAAACGATACCTGTAAGCTATGTCCGAGGAAATCGTGTTGCCCTTAGAGACAACTCAACAAACTAACGTATTTTTGACCATCTGCGAACTAACCATTGTGCAGCATATGAAGATTATGCCAAACTTCAGGAGTCAATTGTCCACGACAGGCTAAGCCAGCCAAAGTACCCAGCAGAAAAACTGGCAAACTTTTAGCGGAATCATTCAGCAAATAGGTGCCTTAAGACAAGAAAAAGCAACAGATGGCAAGACATAAGCGCTGTCTCCGATTACATGTAGATTAGAGATTGGAGAGTCAATAGGCTATGTATCGGCAATCAGACGATTTTCACCAAAATGTGTCCGATTGATGATCAGCTGATGTTTCTTCTGGACCTAATTTAGCCGATTTCTGAGATGTCAATCAATAGAGTGAAACAAATGAGGCCATATTTTGGCCGAGGTTCAATGTGCTGCAAACCACTTTTTCTGAATTCTATACTCTAAGCGTAATCATCTAGGGAAACGCAGCCAGGCGCAA
Source organism: Ancistrus triradiatus (assembly GCA_025084515.1). NCBI lineage: Eukaryota > Metazoa > Chordata > Actinopteri > Siluriformes > Loricariidae > Ancistrus > Ancistrus triradiatus. Next base: position 10,172 of record JAJAGP010001667.1, on the reverse strand, counting down.
AACCACTCAAGTTTCCAGGTCCCTGCAGTTCCTAGCTGAAACGCTAGTTGGAAATACAAACTTATGATTAAGGGGCTAAAATGGTGCAAGAAACCCCATATTGGTATTCAGTTGTGTGTATACTGATATTCGTTATAAATGGGTAATTGTTAGGTATTTTTGCGAAGGGATGGTGGTTAGCCTAGCGGTTAAGGTACTGGACTCTGGACCAGAAGGTCTGGGGTTCAAATCCCACATCTGCCAAGTCGCCACTGTTGGGTCCTTGAGCAAGACCCTTAACCCACCATTTGCTTGGATTATAAGACTATCAATTGGAAGTCGCTCTGGATAAGGGTCTGCTAATGCTGTAAATGCTGTAATGGTTGGTTGTGGTTTTGGCTTGAGGATCCATGACCGTGTAAATGTCCAGGCCTTGATCATTTTACCTGGCTACTCTCCTCTCCTAACATGCATTTCTACGTTGGAATAATTCTCAGGCTCCTTGGTTCCAATATGCTACTGTTTCAAGCTACCTTTCTCTTTGTGCACATGACTTCTGCCACATATAACTTTTAGAAACAGATCTCTCTGATGACAGTAAGAAACACATCTTTGTTTTACATTTGACATTTAGAACGGAGTGTTTCTTTTTGAACAGTAACGATGTTTTCCTCACACTCGTAAGCCTAATCCCCATATTTCTCTCTAACCCTTCGCACACAAACAAGTTTTTTTTGTCTCGCTGTATAAATACTTTCTGCTTATCTGTAATAAATCGGAAACCCTGAATCCTCTTGTGGGGTGGACTCTGTCTTTCCTCTCCACCTCTCATGTCTTAGGCTAGATCCACCTAGAAGGCATTATGGAACTTACAGTAATGAACCTGTTTAGAAGATCCCTTGGCTGCGTATGAAAACTGCTCGACTCTTAAAGGCAGTATGCAGAGAACCTCAGATGCACGAATCGTTCTCGCGTACTACTTTCATGGCTTTCTGAACGGTACGTGGTTTCAGATGCAGTCCCTATTTTAAGTCTTGACTGCGCTAAAAGTGGCACCCAGCCCCGCCCTCGACTGGCACCCAGCCCTGGCCGATCGTGCTGAAAGGTAATCAGCATCGACCCCAAAATCACTGATCGGTTCATCTTTAGTACGACCAACTTTTGAATACTTTAGACCCAAGATATACACTACCAAAGTATCGTCTAACTGTCGTTATAATCCCAGATAATATCAGTTATAAGACCCCTAGTACCTACTTCCTAGCCTCTCAGTCCCAGTGCTTTGAGTACATGTAGTATAGTCTTTTATCTCTGCCTATTTGGGCTATCATGCTGCATCCCCTTTGGTCCAACAAAACTCCCTCAGGTACACTATACAGACAAACGCTTCTGGACACCTAAAATCAACACCCCAAAACCTGGTCATTAGCACTGAGTTTATCTCTCTTACGCTGCTACAACAGCTTTCACTCTTCTGAGAATGTTTTTCACTAGATTTCATCACTCGACGGTTAAGCCGTGATGTTGGTCAACAAGCCCTTTATTCTCAGTCGTGTCTGATAGAGTCAAGGCTCAGTGCAAGTCTTCCAAGTTTCCATCAAAGTTGGCAGACCATTCCTTTATGGACTTTGTTTTAATAGGGCAGGACAAAGTTGCTGAACTGACTTGTTGAGGTGGAAACCTATTAAAATGCCATACTGAGAACCACTGAGGTTTTCAGAATAACCCATTCTGTTGCTACTGTTTTTCTATGGAGCTTCTATGTGTGTATGCTTCATATTACGAACCAGTTAGCAGTGAGTGTGGCCTAAATATCCAAGAACACTAATTAAAAGTGGTGTGGCACAAACTTTTGGCATACGTGTGTGTCGAGTCCATTGGGAGTATCTGAAGGAATACTCTATCGTCAGGTTTTCACTGTCACAACCACAGAGCTCTACATAGATAACTTAGTAGTTGCTCAATATAATATATATGTTTTTTTCACACCCTTCACATATTATGGCTCCCCAGTAAATTGTGTGTCCTCTACTCTAACTCTTTAAAAATGAACAAGACTGGAATTGGTTTGAAGTGTGAATCTTCCTGAACTTTCCAATCCCCTCAGCCTCATCCACAACCCCAGGAGAGACAGATATGAAATGCTATATGGCTGTACCCTAAACCTGTCTGCCCATTACCACGACTTCATTCATCCAGCCCCAAAATAACTTCCCCAGGTGTGACTGTGAGAGTTCATATGTATCTTCTTTCGATTTAATCGACTTCATCTTTTTTTGTAGTTGCTCTCAATCTATCTCTCGGTTCCTACGAGAGAACCAGACTGAGTGGTTAAGGTATTGGAGGTACTGCCACTGTCGGTTCCTTGAGCAAGACCCTTAATACCCAAATTGCTTGCATCACAAGAATGTATGGTTTGGTCTGGTTTTGTTTACTTGTTTATTTAACTTATTTAAAACAAGCTGTAAATGGTGTTCGTAAGTGCATGTGCCTGTCCTATTGTAAGTAGTACTCCTTTGTTTGTCCCCCAACTGCCTGTATATTCTCTCTAACCTATAACTATATAAACTGGTTCATATTCATTGTTGAGTCTCTGATTCATCTGGCTGATCTTTCATGGGGTTCATAACACTGTATGTTTACCACTGTCTGTTGACTATGGTATCTGGTCAATGACCTGTTTTACAGGACATATACCTGTAGTTTTAAATTAGGAAGGTCCAGAAATCCATATTTCGATTTCACAGGTTTCATGTGTCTTGAACTTTTACTCAATAAATAAGATTTGGTTCAGATGATCACCTAATCAGTACCTCATGAAAAAAATGAGGTGTGTCTGTTGGAATTCAATGGATAGTGGAATGGAAGTGGCCTCCATCTTTCCATTGCCACTGGCTTCATCCTGAATAATCCAAGAGACCTTCCTTGGGTTTACTCTACACAATCAATCTCTCTGACTTTAACCATATATTTGAACCTAATTTTTTCAGTTTTATATTCTCAATATTCCTAAGTCTGAGAGTCATGTGCTATCTTGGAGGTACATAAAGTGTGCAAACTTGCAATTGATGGGGAAACACTCAAAAGTATAGCCATTCCTCTTGGACTCCTGACGTCCAATGGATATAGATTTCCATTCGGGTGCTCACTGGATGGATGCTAATGGAGAAGTGCATGAAAGAAAACCTCACGGGTTTCCTCCAGTATATAATCTAACCAAATAACAGGTCTGTGTCACATCCTCAATACAAAAAGGCAAAACACACCTCACTCATAAGAGTCAAGGGCTAAAATGTTTCACCCGCTAGACAAAGCACAGTTCTGCCCATTAGTAGCCAATATTCTACTTGGTCTCCGAATGGATGCTAATGGAGAAGAATATCCATATGTGCAGTCAATGGCTGTTGCATCATAAACTACTGATGTCCAGTACAAAGGTCACACCACCACCCACCACATATGTGTGTTAAATTGCCATAGGCCATAGGCATAGGCGAAACCCCACCCTACCCTACCATTAATTAGGCAAAATATGGCACTGGTGACACGATTTTCCTTCCAGGTGCTCTTTTGGATGAATGCTAATGGGAAAGAATGTCAAAGAAAGCATGTTTTATGCTGAAGCTAATGGGTTGTAAATGGCTATGACATCTCCAGCATATAATTGAAACAAACAAATCAGCCATGCTTTTCTTTCCAGATCATCTTTGGATGGGGTCTAATGGAGGACAGCATCATGTGTGCATCCAAGAAATCAGCCAGCGGGCTGTCGATGGTTACGACATCATCAGAACTCAGGGTCTTCAGTAGAAAGGTCTCACAAACAAATAAGAGCAGATCTGTGTTGGTTCTTCAGCATTTCCTAATTCTCTGCATGAATGAGGCAAAACCCTGCTTCGCTCTGGAGAGTCATGGGGCTAAACATGTCACTTTTAATTAGATAAAACATGGCACTGGCTTCTTGAGACATCGTGTGAGCTTGTAGACACGATTTTCCTTCCAGGTGCTCTTTAGATAAATGCTAATGCAGAAGAATGTCAAACGAAGCACATCGTGCTGAAGCTAATGGGGCGTCAATGAAACTCATGATGTCCATCATATACACTGATAACTTTATTAGGTACACCTAACTGTTTCTACATGCACTGTCCATTTCATTAGATGCACTTTGCAGTTAATTACAGACTGTAGTCCATCTGTGTCCTTCGCATACCCTGTTAGTCCCCTTTAATCTGTTCTGTAATGGTCAGGATCTCCGCTGGACCACCACAGAGCAGATACACTGCAGTTTACACTGATGTTGCGGTGGTGTGTTAGTGTGTGTTGTGCTGGCACGAGTGGATCAGACAGTAGTGCTGCTGGAGCTTTAAAACACACCTCAGTGTAACTTTCGGGACTGAAAATAGTCCATCTACCAAAAATGTCCAGCCTCCAACATCCTGTGAGCACTGATGAAGGATTAGAGGATGACTAACAACTCTTGCAACAACATATGAAGTCTACTGTCCTCGGCCTTCATATGTGCAATGTAGAGTCAATTGGAAGGTGGTGTCCTAAACTTAGCATTACTGCTTGTTTTCTGACCCACTCATACCATCACAACAACCACCACCACCCATCAGTGTCTCTGCAGTGCAGAGAATGATCCACCAGCCAAATAGTATCTGATCTTGGGGTCCTTAACAATTTGAGAAACATAGTACAGGGAACTAACAATATGTAGAGAAACGATCGAACTACAGTCTGTAAATTTTTTTTTTGGTTTTTTTTTTTTTTTTTTGTTGTAAACTACAAAGTTGCTTCCACATGGTAAGTGGAGCTATAAAATGTATACCAAGTGTAAAACAAGGAGGTGTACTAATAAGTTGGATCGGTGAGCAGGCAAAACCAAAGTTATCTCTGGATAAGGTCCAAATTTGGGAAACATCCATATGTGTAACCAAAAGGAAGCAGCTCATGTACTGAAGCCAGTGAACTGCCAACAGCTATGGCATCGTCACAGCTCATGGTCTCCAGTAGACAGGCTGAACAAACAAGCACAACAGATCTGTGTTGATTCTTCAACACTTCCAAATTTTCTGCACGCAAATGGCAGAGCCCTACCTCGCTTGAAAAAGTCATGGGGTTTAAATGTGTCACTATTAATTAAACAAAACACAGCTTTTTCGCGATATCTTGCGAGCTTGTGCGGATAACAGGGTTGTAACATAACAACCAGGACATTTACCTTAGGATTCAGGAAATCCTTCGAAAAGTGACAAGAACCACAGAAATATTGTGAGTCTCTTCTCCCAGACTATAAGTGAGGTCGGTTTGGCTTTGCTCTGCATTTTGCTGTCTTCAGCTAATCTCCACATGGAGCCTGAATGCTGTGGCCCATTAAAAAATAGCCTACAGCCTACTGGCTTCAGCACACGAGGCACTTTCTCTTATGCACATATGGACGTTCTCCTCCATTAGCGTCCATCTAAAGCGCACCTGGAAAGAAAGTCGTGTCTACCAGCTCTCAAGATGTCGTGCACACGTTCGCATGCCAGCGCCACACTTTGTCTAATTAATGGTGACAGGTTATCGGCCCTTGACTCTCGAGGTAGGATTCAGCCTAGTTCAGATTGAGAAACAGAAATCGGTGAGGCTCTGACACCGATTTGCTGTGTTTGTGCTGGAAGCTGAGAAATGATCGATGTTTTTAATATCTAACCGGTTCCTCATGTCAGTAGAAGCCTCCTACTACAAACCCATTTTTCATTTCACGCTAAGTGAAAGTGGGAGTAGATAAAAGGAAAGAGATCTATTACATTGGCTAAATAGATGAATAATTAAATGACGCTCCATGATTTGCCATTTAACACATAGATAGGATGCCTCCTACGTGAGGTGATACTGGGAATCCAAAAAGTGATGCCACTGTTTTGCCCTCATCCACCCATTTTACACAAAACAACACAGTGTCAGTACTGCTGTCATTATGTAATGTAGTGAGGAAAAGTCATGGTGTACCGCATTAAGCATGTGTAAGGCTACGCTACGCTATGATATATGCAGTATATATTAAACTCCTCGGTTTACAATTCAACTTACAATGAGTTTGTCGAAAAATATCCTCATCGCATGTCAGTGGAACAAAGCAGTGGATCAGCCAGATGAAGCAGAGCCTCAATGAGTGAATGAGATTATATAGTTATAAGATAATAGCACAGTAACTTGCACTAAAATAGTCTCTAAACAACTCAACCGAGACTTAGAACAGTTAGAACAGTCGCTAGTCCAAACCTGAGCTAACGAGCAAAGAAATACACGACTGGTAAGAGAGTGAATGACATCTACATCTAGGCATTTAGGAGACCCACTTATCCAGAGTGACGTACAATCTTATATATCAATGTATATCTTATGTATCAATCTGATACAATCTTAGCAATTACAACTGTTACCATCCAAGCAATTGTGGGTTAAGGGTCTTGCTTAAGGACCCAACAGTGGCAGCTTGGCAGAGGTGGGATTTGAACCCTGAACCTTCTGGTCCATAGTCCAGTACCTTAACCACTAGGCTACCACAGAATGACGGACTTCTTCTCTTTAACTCCTGCCTCTGCTCGTGAATACGCAGCGTTGCTTGCTTATATGACTAGCTGGGCAAAATGCACTGTACTAGAGTGCAGCATAATAAAACTACACTGTCAGTACATAAATAAGCAATTAACCTAGGAATATGTAATCATTAAGTCAAATATGGTCATTAGAGTACTGTACACTGTGTCTACGTCAAAGTCAAAAAGACAGATTTTGGTTTCCTATCATAAATTAAGACCTCAGGCATTAATGGGAAGGACGTTAAACAGAGCTGTAGAGTGTTTTGTATTAAGTGCTTTGGTGGTGTACTGGTAATTTGCTTGCCCAGCATTGTGGTAAGCCAGATTTGAAGGTACTGGACAACATGCTGGCATGAGTGGGCATGTCTGTGGATAGGCTCCAAACCCCACAACCCGGACCAGGAGAGTTAAATACTCTGCTTCGTATTCCAAACGACATAAAAGGACAAACCTGCCCACCTGATCTTGCACACCCAGACACCAAGAGACCACGTGGCTCTCAGAAAGCTTTAATAAAAGTCTGTATGTCTCTGTAGCACAATCGCAATGCACTGCTTTCCCAGTTCACAAAAAGGCCTGTGGCATCTGCATTATTCCACTCTGCTCAACACCACCTGATAACACTAAAGAGCCTGCTGTCTCCAGCACTAAATTAACATAATTAGCGAAACTGCCGCTGCAATGCAGGGTTGGAAGAAATTACCTGAGGACATTCCATCTCTCAACGGAGTCAACTGAGTAGCCCCATTAGACTCAAATACAGACCGTAGACGGTGTATAAATGAGGACACGTGTTTTCACTTAGCGCACCTGGCTATTTTAGGGACTGGAAACATAATAACAGGGCAAAGTCCGAGAAATCAGGAGTACGTGGCATAATTACAGTCCAAATCGCAGGAGAAATGATCAGCCTATGCATTCTAGTCACAAATTAACAAAAAGTATCTTTCATTTACCATTCAACCTTTCATCAGCTCTCAGATATCAGTTTATTTCTAAGTATACACCAGCAAATGAAAGGGGTCGCACTGAGAACTGAAGCTTTGAGGTTAAAAGAGACTGCACTGTCAAATGTAAATCAAATGTAGGTACTTTTTTTTGTAGATATGCAATTGTATTTCATTATGGACAATTTACATCTCACCTTCTACCATATTTATCAATAGAAAGGAACCGAGACACCACCACAGTGACAGTGGCCAATTCTTTATGGCTGTAGCTCTGCTAGTTTTGTCTGCATGGATGGAAAGGACTGATACTGTCTGAGACTAGGCGGTAAATACGACATTATTACATCACAAATATGCAAATTAGCGTATTACTTCATCTAGCCCAAAGTGCCCCCCAAAGTTGAGAAGAAAGCTAAGCCACTGCATATTTTATATAGAAATAGTATTTTAGGGCTACACTCAGCAGTCCCACGAGTAAAAACTAATCATTTGCTGTGATCATGTCCTGTGACCTCCCCAATGCCACTGACTGACACAAAGTCTCTTCATTCTGAAAAGTGTCATTTTTAAATAACTTACAGAAATACGTGAAATCTTAAATGTGTAAATAGATAATTAAATAAACAAAAAATTATTCTGAAATATAATGATACTATAGAAAATACAGATAATCAAATAATTATGAAATGAATTGTATTCAATAACAGGAGAGCAGTGGCTTTCTCCTTGCAACCCTGCCATGCACACCATTGTTGTTCAGTGTTCTTCTGATGGTGGACTCACAAACATTAATATTAGCCAATGTGAGCGAGGCCTTCAGTTGCTTAGAAGTTGCCCTGGGATCCATTGTGACCTCGCCAACTATTACACGCCTTGCTCTTAGAGTGATCTTTGTTGGTCGACCACTCATGGGGAGGGTAACAATGGTTTTGAATTTCCTCCATTTGTACACCATCTGTCTGACTGTGGATTGGTGGAGAAGACTCGCAGTTCGGCTTGGGCAAGCTCGGTGCGATCGCATATGCGGCAGCACTTGTCTGTGTACGCAATTGGTGACACCTGTTGGCCGGGCTATTTAAGTGCACCTTTGAGCCCAGGCAGGTGTCGTACCCTCACCCTATGCAGCCCTCACGCGGCTTTCACGTGCTCATGGTCGTTTGTTGGCACTTCGCTTGTTAGGGAGACTGGTAGACTTATCACGTTTAGGCGGTAGGGTGTGTAGAGTCCAGAGGCTCAAGGTACGATAGGGCTTAGCAGCTAGGCTAGGGTCAGTCAGCTCCTTGGCTATCGGCTTCCTCGCGCGTCCTCTACTCCAGCCTTCATTTCACGCAAACCCATTTGGGCTTAGTAGCCACCTCCTTACTGCGATCGGGGCATTAACGCCTTCCTGTTCCGATTGCACCCTCGAGAGACGCTGAGCTACATTCAGTCTTGTTCCCCATTTCATGCTCCGTTCAGGCACAGTCTTGCTCTGCAAGCCCAGGGTTCAATCCCCAGCCTCACTCCTTTCATTTTCGTTTATACTGTTCCTTTTTATCCCTTCCATCTGGAGCTAACTGAAATATGGTCCTAAACAGAGTTTTTACTTTTGTTTTCACGGTTCGCCAGGTTTTTATTATGGCAAACCATAACACTAACATTGGCAAATCCTGGCCTACCTGTTTAAATGCCAAAGTTACATTTCAGTACACATAGGGGTGTGCGATGTGTATCGTCTACGATAACATCTTTACTGCAGTTTTAACAATGTGAGAGCTGACATAACATGACACTCAGTTATCAAAAAACAATCAAAGACACTCCTTGAGAGTTCACAAATTCACCGTGTCATATAGCCAGGTAGGATAGACTACCTGGTGGTACTGGCACAAAATAAGCTAGCGTTCTACCTAAAAGCGCTAGACTGAAGTTAAATTTAGTGCAGCAGAAGACAAAATACAAACACCACCAGCCTCAAAGTCTATGTCATTAGATTTAATTGCTAGATTCGTCTCATCCTCACTCACATGGAGGTGGTTTGGCTTTGAAAAGACAGATGCTGCTCAAAAGAAAGCAATCTGCAAACTGTGTCAGAAAGCGGGTGCCGTTAAAGACAGCTCAACATCTAACTTATTTCACCATCTGCCAACTAACCACTGTGCAGAATACAAAGATCATGACAAACTTTGAGAATCAGCTGTCCATAACAGGCATAAACCAGCCAAAGTACCAGCACAAAAACTGGTAGTTCACTTAGTGGAGTCATTCTGCAAAAAAGTGCCTTACAACAAGAAAAGCAACAGGCAGCAAGACATAACAAATGCTGTCACCAATTACATCACAAAAGACACAGTGCCAATTCAGGTGGTTTAGAGAGATTGGTTCAAAGAACTTTTAAATAGGTTAGACCCAAGATATACCCTGCCAAAGTATCCTCTAATTATCGTAAAATCGCAGAAAATACTGAAAATATGAGAATAATAAAAATATAAAATAATAGGACAGCCAGGACATCATTAAATATGCATGTTGACTCTGTCTATACCTATGCTAGGGCAGCACTGAAATGTGGAAGTTTAAGAAGAAAGCACTTGCCCATACTCTTGGGAATATTCGAACACCATGGAATGCAGTGTGTGTTTTTTTAAGCATTGACTGGCTGTGAATATCA
>JAJAGP010001666.1:120772-170193 GCA_025084515.1 Ancistrus triradiatus | reverse complement strand
TACGTTTTTAAAAATACCCGTGTTCGTGTGGACAGGGCCATAGTCTCTAAAAAAAAGAGCCAGCTTTAGCCAGGAGCATGTTGACATGATAACATTTTTGGATTGCAATGCAACGTTCCTAAAGAAAGGGAGTGAATGAGTTTGTATGTAGTGTTTGGAAGACATGGAAAGGTTTATTTTTTATTTTTTATACCCGATAAAAAATAATTGACCGATTAATCGATTATTAAAATAATCGTTAGTTGCAGCCCTAGATTGTATTGAACTTTCGATAAACAACCTTTGGCTTTAACGACAGAGGTCTTAACAAAACATCCAATCACCGATGTTTATTCACAAGCATAGGTGGGAGTTTAAGAGCAGGAGTGCATCATTCATGTGTGTGTAACATCAATGCTACTTATTGGCTGTGGGCTTACTTGCTTAATAGCTTACATTTGGACTACAACTCGGTTGATGTGTTTAGAGAATTTTTTGTATAAGTTTCTCGTGTTTGTGTGTATGACTCTGCTGCTTATTTGTAACAAGCTGTGAATGGCGTTCATAGGTGTATGAGCCTGTCCTATTGTAAGTAGTACTTCTTTGTCCACTGCTACTTATTCTCTCTAAACTATAACTATATAAACTGGTTCTGTCAATGCATTTTTGGCTTCAGTCAAACAAAAGTTTCTTGTTTCTTATGAAAATACCCTTTATATTTACATTACAGTACCATAAAAAGACCATGTGACCATGTCATTGTCTAACATCAGGGTCTACCCTTACAGTCACGTTCCAAAATCTAGCACAATGCCTTCACAGAAGAGTCAAGGCCATATCAGCAAAGGGGGGGAAAAACCCAATACTAATACCCATGTTTTTGGATGTGAACTTTGGGTGTTCACACTTTTGGCTATATAGTGTATGACTCATTATTAATTCTAGTGAAGTACGTTACTGAATAAAACTCTTCACCTACATATTTCAGATGTAATGTGAATATAGTTTTGTGGACAAATTGCATCAGTTGAAAAGATAAATAGGTAAGTTGTGTTATCACACCCATTTTGAAGAGGGCTTCTAAAGCAGACAAATGACTGTCTGTCTGTGAAGGTGAACCCTACTGCTCAGATTTATCTCTGTCCCATAGGTTTTGTACAAAACAGCGTGAACATAGTGTATCAGTGTACATTACAGAATTAGATTTAAAAAAAAATAGAATTTTAAATTAGATTGACGACACCATTCATCAGGGCATTGTCTCAGAGTAGCTTTACTAGCATCTAGGCATCAGTTGAGCAACTCTAGGGCAACAGTGGCAAGGAAAAGCTCCCTAAATGTGATAAGGAAGAAACTTTAGGAGGTCCAAGACTCAAAAAGGAACCCAACCTCCATGGGCAGTCCAGATGTTATGTAAGAATTAAATTACATAATACATTTATAGTAAAATAAATAATGATAAAATAATACACAGAAGCTGAATAGAAAGTATAAATAACAAATTACATTAAAGATGGAATACAATATTGAATAAGTTACAGACTATATTAATTAAAATAGAACAAAATACAGAATATAATAAGTGTGTATATATAATGCCATTAAGAATATAATAAAATAGAGAACATAAGCGGGTTTCTGGGCATTACTTAGTGCCCTAAAAAAACATTATGACTAGTTTCAAAAAACAATTGAGGCAAATATGAAGCTCAACAGGTAATTAGGACAATGTGGACCAATTCAAACTGGCATGGCACTTATTAGAAAGCAGCTGCAACATTCCGTCACGGTCCTTCCGACAAGCCTGTTCCTGGAACCATGCTGCTAATCAAAAAGCACACCTGACCCAGGAATGTGTCATATACCTCTGAATGGGTAAGCAGAGCCTTTTTCTGAGGTACTAGACGGTCTGAGGGCTTAGCCTGCAGTGATCTCTGACCACTGATTTTGCAAACACAATACCCTTTGCGTAACTGGAGCAGAATAACAGTTTAAGTTTGTGGGACAGTGTAAAGCTACACTGCTGCTAATCTTAAGTGTATTTACTCTAGTTATTGAGTGAACTCCATGGGTAAACGCAAGTGTTCTCTTTGTCAAAGTTCACCATGTCTACTCCGTTCAGCTGACCTAAAATGCTTACTCTGTGTTTAGCACCAATTCCACTGGGACAATAAACACCAACAAGTGTAGCAGTCACACCCCTGCAGTGTAGCCAAAAAAATAATGATAAAGCATTCGACGCCCCTCACACTACAAACAGTTTCTGAGCTATGTAATGTCAAGCCGCAAGCTCTTAGATTACACGCTTAGGTTTTGCTGCTGAGTGCTTTATAGTTTTATATTTTTAACTGTTGTTATATTGCATGCGTATGCCGACAGGTTTACAAATTATAGTTGTGGTGGCCCTGTGGGCAAGTGGATAGCACAGTCACCTTGCAGCTCCAGAAATCCCTGGTTCAATCCCAACTTCGGACTCCTCCCTGTGTCCTCATGGGTTTACTCCGGGTAATCTGGTTTCCACATTCCGAAGATTAATGCAATTGGGTTAAATATTTATTTTTGTCCTTTTGATAGCCAACCTCTTCACTCCACTCTGATTTGCCCGCCTTTTAATCCCCAATAACATTTACATTTACAGCATTTAGCAGACGCCCTTATCCAGAGCGACTTACAATTGATACATTCTTACAATCCAAGCAATTGTGGGTTAAGGGCCTTGCTCAGTGGCAGCTTGGCAGAGGTGGGATTTGAACCCTGAACCTTTTGGTCCATAGTCCAGTACCTTAACCGCTAGGCTACCACTGTCCACACAATTTTTTCTCATCCTGTTTCTCCTTTAAGCAATAGCTTTTCTCCCTTTCTTTGCTACCTTGTGTTTGGTACTTGCTCTGCCTTGTTTGTTACCTGTCCGGTTTGGACTCTCGCCTCATTTTGCTACTACCCGCCAGTCTTAGGCCTTGAACTTGACTGCCTGTCTGTCTGCTGTCTGTATCTGACCTACTGCCTGTGTAACTGACCTTGCCCGATCCCACTCAACCCTGTAAGCTGAGTAAACAAACATCTGTTGGATCAACCTCGAGCGTTCGTCTCTTTCTGGCGAGGCCTGACACTCCAACTGTACAGACTAAGCCCCAAAGCACAGTATAACCAAGCTACTGGTCAATCACAGACTTGCTAAACACAACTTGGCACATGTCTGTCATATCAAATCACTTAAGATGAGATTTTATCACTTAGGATGGTAGTTTAGCAGAATCACTGCTAGAATCACCCTTAAAAGAAGCAATAAACAGAATAATAAAAACAATAAACACTCAGTAATCTGTCGACCATAATCGTAGTCGGATTTTTGCAGTTATCAGATTATTCAAGTGGTCCTGTATACGGCATACTCCGATACAGATATCAGATTAAGATATCTGATAAAGAGAGCTGGATTTTACTCCAGTAATCAGATTACTCATAGCATGTATACCAGTTACCCGATTTCCTAACCCGAAACGCCTGCCAGGTCCACCTATTCTAAAGACTTGCCTTTATTTGGCCTCGTTTTTCCATTGACTGTAACGTTTTGTTTTGTTTTTTCTTGTTGAGGGATCTGGCCACCCCGGAATTAAATGCACCCTGGAATTAAAGGTATCGAAACGGAGAATTTGATTATTTAACATTGTTTTTTGTAAAAATTTGGGATTGGATGTAGACATTTGGAGATAATGTAAAATTGTACAGTTGCTTTGAGACGATGCTCCATTGTAACAAGCGCTATCTAAATAAATCTGACTTGACTTGACTTTTGAAGTTTGTCTCACATTTCTGTGAGCTTATTGGCTGGTTACAAAGTAGAAATCTGATTATTGCCTGCGTCCTGCAAACCCAGAGGTTTCCCCATCATCTGATTACTCAAGAGCATGTATACTCCTTGATCGGATTACTGACAAAATCTGATTTTCTGCAGTTATCGGATTATTAAGTGCATGTAATCGCACTCTGTCTATTCAAAGACAGCTGCTTGGTTATAAGGCAATAATTGATGCCTAACAAAAAGCATGATGTCATTTATTCCATTACCCATTAACATCCTATCAGTTTGAAGCATCATCTGTGCCTGCTTAGCTTTAATCTAGGAATTGTGGTGATATTGCATGTGACATGGAGCCCATACCAAAATCCAGCTGTACTGTTTATTTCACGCTACATCAGACACTACAGCAATGGGGACACCAGTGTCAGGATGGATTAGGATTGATTGATTGATTTGTTTTCCTCAGCTTCACAGTTCTGTTCGTGTAAAATATGCATGGCCTACATTCCAAGCCATTGCAACTTCAAACTGATGCCCCATGCTTGCTCCCTCTCCCTCTCGTTCTCCCTCTCTGTGCTTTTGCGCAGCGCCTCATTATTCGAACGTGACCCAATTTCGATGTTTAACCACTGCAGCGGCTCAGCTGGTTTTGTAGCAGCTCAGTCGGCAAGGTTTTCCTGGCACACTTCTGCATATCCAGGTCCCACCATGGGGAACACGACCATGCATGCGTCACCACGCCTAACACTATACTCTTAATGGAGTAGTACGGACAGCTCTTTTGTCTGCCTACACCATCTGCTCTTAAACATTCCAGGGAGGTGCTACTGCTTAAGCTTGGGAATTGAGATGAAGTCAGGCCCAGTCTTCATGTCTAAATGGCCATTCTTACTGTTTGACATCTAGTGAGAGCCACTTTGTTTCTCGAAATAAAACTCTAATAAGATGTCTCAGCTCCTGTGTCGCCAGAGGTTAAGAGCCTGCTGCTGGAAAGAGCAAATGCTGAGAATCGGGGTCCAGGCTGCTCGGTTGGTACACTTTTATAGGAACCCTGCAAAATAGCTGTCCATCCAGGAAGCACTTTTGCCTGTGCCTGATGAATTTTCAACAAAAATGAAATGTATTGTAAATGATGTCTCAATGATCTCAAACCACTCCTACTTCCTAATGGCTTGGACTGTAAAAAACATAGCTGGCATAGAGATGCATAAATAATGGGGGGAAAGTGCTCTGAGAATTAATATGTGTATTGTTCAAACTACAATCAGATTGGTGTCCATACTCACAGGTTCTCCTGAGAGAACAAATCTGATTCTTAGCCAGCCGTTACTAACAGCTTTCTACAACCTGAGGTGGTCCAACTTCAAAGAAGTAATAACTAATTACTAATGGTGGACTCATGTACAGAGTGCATCTGCCCCGTAGTGAATTCCAAGATGGGCTCAGGACCACAGCACAAAGGTAAAAAAAAAAGGGATATTGCTTCATTTGTGAATTCTTGACAACCTTAAAATGCCCTCTTGTGGATGTAGGAAATAACCTAGTTTTAAAAACGCTGATCACTGCTCTCATCTCCACTTATTTTTACAACTTTAAAAGTATTTAGAGTAATTGTAAATATTTAAAGTTCAAATACATTCAAATGTCATTGGTGGAATTTGATGTTTGAGCCAACCTGACAGTTGTTTTAACAAGTCTATAGGTGCTTTCGGTGCGAGGAACTTCTAGTCCTTGTTGGAGAAAGTGCCCCTTTTCTCACGTTCGGACAGCAGGAACTGGGAACGATTGCAGTTCTTAAAATGCCGTGTACGGAGATTTTTTTGGCTCCTACTTCAGGTTAGGTACTTTTCTCACCGCATAGGACGCCTGAGTGATATAAGCATGCAGTGATTGGTCCGGACGTGGTGACGCAAGTGTACAGCGATTGGTCCAGATGCAAGTGTCTACGTTAAGGGCAACTGTCATTTTTAAATATACTAACACTAGTAGCTGTATAAACCACAGTAGGGCTATCACAATATTACATAATCGTCTAATCTCAATTATTTAAGATAATCGCAATTAATTGAAATGATTAATCTATGTAGGACTGGACTAATTTTCCACAGTTGGTAGATTTCTGCTACAAGCATAGTATGAATTGGGTGTACTGGGTTGAGGCAACTAAGTTTGAATAAAAAAAACCAGTCACTTTAGGCTTGTACTTCATTAGTCAATTAACTTGTTAATCTCAACTATTTATATGAAAACTAATCGTCAGTTAAAGTTTCTTGATTGTGACTAAACTACAGATCTTCACGCTAAAAATGGGGGGAAAAAAAACCCAGACCAATGGACCGACATTAAATTACAACCTTTACTGAGCCTTTATGCAACAAAGGCGGAACAACACGATTGAGTCGTCTAAGTGAAATTCGTGAGGTTTACATCACTTTACATCACAGCGTCTCATAGCGTTCCTACTGACCCTGGAACAAATGTATTCTCGGGGGAGCTCCGGAGGGGAAATCTCTCCCAAATTAGTCCCTAAAACTGTTTGTTGTCAAAGCCCCTTTTTTTTATAATCAATAAAAAAGGATTATGGAAAAAAACTTGAAAAAAAAGACTGGCATATAATTCAGGTTTTCATTTGAAACACAGACATCTAAGTACCTTTGTGTAAGAAAGTAAACAAACAAACACAACCATGACCAATACAAATGATAAATTACATAAGTGATTTATGATCTGACAAAACAGGCTCAGCGGCTTCAAGCTGCCATTAATCGTCCATGCAAATGCAAAAGTATCCAGAATGGTAAAACAAAATGTGTGGTAAGCTATACATCTTACCTAATGTTATGGATGATCATTGCTAACAGGATGCTAACAGGATTTACTAATATATACTGTTATAATAATAGGCAATAATAATAGGTAATAAGATGGTAATAAGGCTTCCACTTGGTTTACTTGTGGCAAACGTAAGAAAGTTTAATAATATAGAAGTTCCTCAGTTGACTATGGAACACTATGAATGCAGAATTAAACCTTTGGCTCTATAAAGCTTCTTTTAAGCCTCACTAGTTCTTGCAGACATCTTTGACCCAGTTCTTAACCCATGGGTGTGACTGCAGACATTCTGTCATGTGGATTGATGATGGTTTGCTGGTGCATGTCATCCTTCCTTTGGTGGCTATCCACCGCAGTGGCTTATGAAACAAGACGGCCTGGTCCAACTTTCCTCATATTTTCCATTTCACCGTCAACCAGATGCAACCATTGTTGGCCTCGCCTTTCTTGTAACGTCACAAGTCAAAAATTGTGAATCAATTTTCTTTCTATTTTGACAGGGCAAATGCTGGGGGTAATGCCTGCAGCATGTACGGTTTGCCGTGAAGATTTGTTCATGGTTTATCCAAAGAGCAGGAGGCTAGGTTGTCCATCAAACAAGGGGTTATGAAAGGATAAATATTACTACAGGTGTGCGCCAGAAAGTAAAACCTGCAGCCGTAAACAGACTCAAAAGGGCAAAGACACTGTGCTGATGATGTTACTGTATACATTATTGTACTGGACTACCATGTTTTACTTAACAATTATCATAGATTCCTGTGTCCATTCCTTATTTATGTACTGATATGCCACCCGCAGTGCGTTGTCTTTCTTCTGTCCTCCTCCTACCCCTCTCTGCAGTGGGTTCTCTTCTAATCGATTGCGTTTCTGTGCGGAGGCTTGGCAGCACAACCACCAATGGATTGCGACAACAGCCTTGAACAGCCACTCAACGCTGCAGATCCATGAGCAGAGGCGGGAGTTAATTTGTAACAAGCTGCAAATGGCATTTGTATGTCCCTGTCCTATTGTAAATAGAACTGAAAATGCCCTTTTATATTTATGTTACAGTAGCCTAAAATGAATATGTGACTATGGTAATGTCTGGCCAATGTCCATGTTGGTCAGAGACCTGTTTCACAGAACATCAATACAATCTAGGGTCTGGTTGCCCCATGCATGCTGCGTGTTGTGGGATTGGCCTTTTTCGGTGAAAACCCTAACCCAATGTGATGACACATTAGTCAAGTCAAGTCAGATTTATCACAATGGAGCATTGTCTCAAAGCAGCTTTACATTTTTAGGCCAATCCCAAATTGACCAAGTCTAGGGCGACAGTGGCAAGGGATAAACGAGTCTCATTAAAGGACCCAACGTCCTTGGGTGGCTTAGATGTTATATGTAAGAATTAACCAAGGTATCTAATTAAAATGAAATACTATGAAGAGTATAATAGAATACAGAATATAAAAGCTATATCATATAAGCCAGTAAGGAAGACAAATATTGCATAGAATAACATAAAAATACGCCTATCTGCATTATTTAGTCCAGTACTGTAGGATCCTGTGTCCTTGGCGGGAAAGTCTTGGTGGCATGGCGTCCTCAGACATTACTGCTCCAGCCTTGTAGAGAGCAATGTGCCACACTCCCCTCACCACCCACTTACCATCAAGCCCCTCATATCTGTATCTTAAGGCGAAAATCATAAGCTATTACTTTTTAAGAATTTCATAGAAACAACAGGCAATCCTTTTAATATAAATGCTACCGATAGTGATTGACAGTCATCAATGGGCGGGGTGTTAACAGTGCCTTTTCACATTCATGTCAGTAATTACAGGATTACATTCTGCGGCCTCAACACACTGATTTTCCAGCTTTCCTTTCTTCTAATCTGTTTGCTCTCAGCTTTTGTGATGTAAACAGTATGAAAAGGGCAAAAAGGCATTCACATTCCCATAATCTTGCATAAGGACAGCTTGCATAAGAGCATTATCTGATGCAGTCATCTTAAAAACAAATCGTTTTTCAGCATGCAATGGAAAACTGAAATTATTCTACGGAATGCTCTCGCTTATGTCATCTGAGGATTTTCTGCAGAGCCCATTCTGATTTTGGGCTTAGTCTTACAGTAATCAGTTGCGCAAGCACCTTCGTTGCATCTGAGCCTACATGGGATGCCTGGTCCTGAATTAATCCCTCGACAATCCTTCTGTTTCACCTTTAACACCGTTCATCTTGTCTTGTCAAACGGACGGTTGCCTCATCGAACACATTGTGCACACAATGCTTTCAGCACCTCATCCGTTCATAGCAAGTGTCTCGAGCAACATCTGTTTATCATAATCGTTATAGTTCCTGCGAGCCAATACCATTTAAGTGTCTCCTTACAAAAGCAGTACCTCGGCTGGCTCGACTCTGACGCTGCTTGAGACATTTTTCCAAACCCCTTCATTCTTAGCATGTAAATGTTGATGCTGAATGTACATTCCTTCATTGACTGTCAACAAGCGGAATCTCTGGTTGCTATGAACACAACCCCTATCTGAAGAGTCTAAACACAAGCAGGTCCGATCTAGGATATGCTCCATCAAGGCGTTATGAGACGTCTATGAGATGTCTTCATCGCAAATCATCACGCATCATGAAACCGAAAACAACATTATGTAAGTGAAGATGATGACTGGTCACTGGAAGAGGCAACCTTCCTCCCAATCGAGTGTTTTCCATCCTGCTAGTGAGCTCTGACTGTTTAAGGGCTGTGTAATGCAGTTTTCCTCGGTTTGTAATGGAAGTCGCGATGACTAACCAGAGCAGAGGCAGCGGACAGAAAGCTGGCATGGTGAAAGGCGGCGGCATCTGTCAAAACGTGCTGATTGCTTATGTGGCCATGATGGTTGTTCACACTCGCAGTGTTTAGTCTCAGTTTTGTGCTCGTTTCAGTCTGACCTCTAACATTATCCTCTAGGATAAACATGCTCAGGCTTTTTTAAATCATCTGCTGGATATACCTAGATCCACTGCGTATGTGTACAAAGAGAAACTAGCGGAAGATGATAAACGCTGGAGCCAGCTAAGGCCTATCGCAACAGACACTAGAAGTCTAAGGAGGATTATCACCAGTCTGGTGGTTTTGTAGAGTAGTGGTATGTGCCGTTTAACAAGAGAACGAACAACATCTGTTCGCACCAACGACCAGGGTCTTAAGAATTATAGTTAATGATGTAAGGAAATAAAAATCTGTCTTTTAAACTCGTTGCGGGTGTGAACAGCTGCTCACTTCAACAACCGAACTGTAGATCCACGAGCAGAGGTGGGAGTTAGAGCGGAAGTCCGTCATTACGAGTGTGGGTCCTTTCTGTGTGGAGTCTGCATGTCCTCCCTGTGTCAATGTGGGTTTACTCCGGGTGCTCCGGTTTCCTCCCACAGTCCAAAGACATGCGTGTTAGGTTAATTGATTACACTCTCTCTCTGTCTCTCTCTCTCTCACGTATCTAAAGCCGTTGCATTTTTTGAACACCAGAGGGCGCAATCCATTTCCATTTACAGCATTTAGCAGATGCCCTTATCCAGAGCGACAATTGATACAGTCTTACAATCCAAGCAATTGTTGATTAAGGGCCTTGCTCAAGGACCCAACAGTGGCAGCTTGGCAGAGGTGGGATTTGAACCCTGGACTTTCTTTTTAAAGTTTTGACACTTGCTCTTGGCTGAACACGGAAATCTTTTATACCAAATAACATTTGGCCTTGTTACATGGTTATCGTTTCACTTTGACGTTCTCCTCGTAGAAGGGGAGTTCTAAGGGCTTAGTAGTTATGACAACTACATTGGGACAATTTTAAGTTTGCATTGAAGCAATAATACACGAGAGGGAGTGCTTTGGCGTGAGATATTGGCACGGGTGTGATGCGGCCGAAGGTCAGAACACCCGTGGCGATATCTCACATTAAAGGACGACCTCGAGTGTATTAGTGCGATTACACCACAGTTCCGTTATCGCCATTTATTGTTAGATTTTAAGATAAACTGGAGAGAAACCGTGAGGTAAAATGGTTCCTTTCTATCAGGCAACCCATGGCTAAGCTCTTCAGTCATTAAACAGAATGACCAATAGCTGTTTATTATACAGACAATAAACACACATATATAGACTGGTAAGTTTGAATTTATTAAAGAGAGAGTTTATTTCCATTCAGCAAATAAAGTGGGTCGGCTGTTACTAAGATCCACTATTCTACCGACTGAGGCAAATCGGAGTGAGATCCCGGTTTTACAACCAAAGGTTAATATGTAATCCATTTAATTAGCGATTATAAATTTGTATGATGAAGCTCTTAATGTTAATCTTATCAGTCAGAAATGTAACGGCAGACTAATGGAGCATCAGCAGCTTCTCTGGGTTAGAGCTGGACTTACAGATAACAAACCTGTCAGATCAATGAATCGTGGATGGTTTTAATGAAAGACGCCGAGTTGAACTCCAACAAAGGACGTCTTTATGAGGGATGAAGCTGATTCAGTTCATTTGTTGATGGACTAAAACTGATCTTCAGTCTCATTGCTCTTCAGTCGAGCTGTCAATCCATTAAGAGTCCAGGATGTTTGATTTAAAGGACTGACTTTCACTTTTGGCTCAGGTTGGTCATTCATAGCTTCATCGTCCAAACTGAAATCGTTTTCAAAACCAATATATTTTATAAACTAATTATAGCTTTCATTCCGGCAGTGTTTTACTCATTATAACTGGGTTGCTTTTGAGGGTGGGCGTCATTCCTAGGTTATGTGTGTATTCCGCGGAGTACTACTCCTAGAGCTCGATCAAAGTACCATTATTGACAATAATGTCATGAGAAAATCAACCCCCACTGAATCAGATTGCGGGGTCGGAACTAACTGTGGTATAATTTTCCTTTAATCATCCTCTAGCAAAATCCAAGGTCCACTTACCAAATATTTCCCCATTCTTGGCATACTCTGTCACTAGGTAGAGCATGTTCTTGGTCTCCATGACCTGTGCAAGAACAGAGAATGTTTTCAACAGATTGTCTGTTAGCCTCAACACACACATTTCTCTCACGCATTGCATTAGCTGTTCCAGCAGGATGACAAAGCACACAGGGAAATCACATGACGTTCACGCACAGGCCAGAACATCAGGTTCGTGGTGAAATGGACAAACAGTGCAGGGTGGAGTGCTGTCGCTGCAGCAGAATTCAGGTGTCTTGCTGAGTTGGCGGCACGTTTCATGCATGAATCAGACTGGCTGCGCTCAATCGTAAGAGTAATTCGTAGACCCGTGAGAGATCTGTCGCTGCGTGGGAGGGCCCCCAAGTTAAGTCAGAGAAAACAGACATGAATACGACTAAACGATGGTCGAAAGATTAGCTAGTGTGGAAGCACTACAGGCAGCACAAAAGGTTGTACGGCACATCTGGACATGAAAGTGCTGCATTTGCAGTTCGCATTCTAAAGTCATCAGGCTGTTGACTAATAAATCCAAACCATGAGCCATGTTCTCCAGCCGTGTTGTTCTTGTCTAGATGGAAGCCATTATCTCAGGAAAATTTTCATAACACGCTGACCACAAATTACTTCTGATCCAAGTCAGCTGGAAATATGCAAATCGCTGGAAACCACTTGAATCATCTCATGCAAACGCCATTACACGTGTCCTTCTGCGGTTCTGTTTGACAAAACCAATAGAGCTCAGTCATATCATCTGGAACACTGGCTCTTATTATGCTAAAATGTTCAACAACAACTATTAAGCTTTTTAATGTCCGCACAAGACTGGCAAACATGAGCGGTGGAGAGCAGCAAAGTAAGGAACGTATACACCTGCTTCAGACATTATATTTTTCAGTCAGGGTGATGGTAATTTGGATGTAATATGGCCAAAAGTATGTGGACACCATTGATTTCAGCCGCTAAGTAGTGTATAAAATCAAGTACAGACCAGTGCAATCCTTATAGACAACCTTTGGCAGTAGAATGCAGCACAATGAAAGCCTTAACGAATTTTACCATGCCACTCTCAGACACTGTTACCTATACAACAAGATAGTTTATGAAATTTCAGTCCACCAGTCAACCAGCCAATGGTTGCAACACTCACTGCTGCAATGGTCAGCTGGTCATTGCTTAATAAACTTGTCTGGTCATTTGTTAAACATCCATTTCAGGCCTGCAACACATTCCAAAAAAAGTTGGGACAGGTGCAATTTAGGGCTAGTAATAAGGTAACAAACTAAATAATGATGTGGTTTCAAACAGTTCATGTCAACAGGCGATTGTAATCATAATTTGGTACAAAATCAGTATCCATGAAAAGCTGAGCCTTTAAGAACCAAAGATGGGCAGAGGATCTCCAGTTTGTCAACAAATGCGTGAGAAGATTAATGAAATGTTTTAAAACAATGCTCCTCAAACAAAGACTGGAAGGGATTTACATATTTCTTCCTCCACAGTACATATCATTAAACATTTTAAGCACTGCATCAAGAACAGTCATTCAACAATAGCTGATAGAACCACATGAACACATGACAACTTTGGCAAACCTTTGTCAAGCAAAACAATACGGAATTACAGTCACAAATGCCACTTAAAACTTTAGTGTGCAAATAAGAATGCTTATGTTAACCGTGTCCAGGAGAGGGGTCAACTTATCTGCGCCCAGATGCATCTGGGCCGGACCATCACACAGTAGAAATGTGTATTGTGGTCAGACCAATCAGTATTCCAGGTTTTTTTTGGAAGAAATGGACGTGGTGTGCTCTGGACCAAAGCCGAAAAGGACCATCCAGACTGCTACCAGCAACAAGTCCAAAAGCCAAGGGTCTTTCATGGTATGGGGTTGGGCCAGTGCCCTTGGCAAAGGTCATTTACACTTCTTTGATGGCAGCATTAATGCAGAAAAGTACAACAAAAGCTGCCTTCAACATGACATCTTTTCCAGGGGTGCATTTGTGAAGAAGACAATGCAAAACCACATGCTGCACACATTACAAAGGCATAGACAATGTGTGGAGAAATTTGAAACGGAAAATGCGATGACAACCCTGTACTCTAGACAACACCTGAAACACTTCATCGCTTAGTATCCTCAGTGCCAAAACATCTTTTAAGTGTAGTGAGAAGGAATGGCAAGTGGTAAATGCTTTACTGTCCCAACTTTTTATTTGGAATGCATTGCAGGACTGAAACGCAGGAATGGATGTTTATTACCAAATGAAATGAAGTTGACCAGACAAAATGTGAAACATCTTGGGTTCATACTGTCTGCAATGACATACAAGTCAATGTAAATGTAAGACACACTGGGTTTACATTTCATTTCCAATGTACATCCAGAAGTAACTTCAACTAAACACTGTGATCCTATGCAGTGCCCTGTTGTGGCTGATGTTATGTAAGGCACACTACCAGTGGACTCTGGAGCAGTGGAAATATGTTTTGTGATTGATCAAGCTTCACAAACTAGGATTCTGATAGAAGAATAAGGGTGTGAACAAAAGCACAAGATTGTGCATGGACGTAGTTCTGATAGTTTGGGCTAGTGCCCTTAGTTCCAGTGTGTGCCACTGGTCTGCACAAAGCCCTGAACTCATTCCCAACACTTTTGGGTTGAAGACCTGGGCCAACTGGGATGCATCCATTATCATCCAACATGCATTCAGCTCAATGGACGTGTGTAGCCATGTGTGAATTATTAATGTTCATGCTTTTGAAACAAGATGTCCATATACTTTTGGCTATTTAGTGTAGGCATGCATGTAAAACGACTGCTTTTAATTGTTTTAGTGTTGTGTTTCCGTGGGCTCTGGGAAGAGTTTGAGATGACACAGCGCAGGCCTGCCGAGCTGCCCTCTGTTTACGTGGCCTGAGAGGAAATGACTAATTGACCCATGCAGCCTGAATGGAAGAGCTGTTGGAAATAATGATACACCACAATTACACGGTCACCCTTGGACCGCCGCCTCTCTCTTGTATAATAACGAAGCGCTGTTCACATTCCCAACAACTGAAATGACCCAAAAACTTGCGTAATGACAGTTAGAAGTTAGCCATTAACTATAGCGTGACAATATCCATAACTTCTTTGATAGGGTAGCCAAAGTTACCTGGTACAGCCGTACGATATGTGGGTGGTCCAGCAATTTCATGATCTTCACTTCGCGATAGATCTTCTCCAGGTTCACCGAGTCCAACTGGGTCTTGTCTATGATCTTTATGGCCACCTGTTGAAGGGCACACCATAGTCAGGGACGGAGTCTAATGCCCGAGGCCACAGTCTGTGTGTATTCATTAGCCTCTGAGCCGTGTGTGAAGTCAGCAGATCCAGTTCCCACATGCCTTCTGTGCAGATCAAAGGCAGATCACGTGCGAGTTGACAGACATCTGTCTGCCATGCGTGATTAACTGGCTCGAAAGGTTTTTTTGATCGTTTCCTCTGGCTAAAGATTTGAGGAGGTAATTGAGGAGGTGCGGCAGACCAAATGGGTTTAGCTCTCAATGTGCGCTTGTCGTTTTAATGTTTTAGGATCGCTCACGCGATTAATCCTCACCTAAGAAAATAGGGCGAAGGCAAAACGCTAAGTTGCTGATCACGTTCTGAGTGTCACTTTATACACACTGCCATCTGAAAGCTTTCTCGGACAACCTCAATAAACCTGTGCCATACTTTAGTGGAAATGAATCTTCAAAACAGCCGAGGCATGTGATGTCAGATGTTCCACACGTTTCCACTGGACAGGACGTGTGATAATCACATTACCATCACTAACACTGTGGCTGTTATTCCAGTGGATCAATGAATGACCTCTGAGGTCATACCTCAGAGGTTGGTGTTGGGCGTGGAGTGACGTCTGCACAACAAACAATCGCTTCTTGATGGTAAACAAGACAAGGAGCCAGTTCTGGAACTGGGACTGTGGTAGCCTAGAGGTTAAGGTACTGGACTATGGACCAGAATCCTGCCTGTGGCAAGCTGCCATTGTTGGGTCCTTGAGCAAGACCCTTAAGCCACAACTGCTTGGATTGTAATATTCAACTGTAAGTCACTCTGGATAAGGGCATCTGCTAAATGCAGTAAATGTAAAGGTAAGGAGCCAACTCTGTACACAGTTCCCTGACACTGCTCTGCAAAATTGGGACCTGATGGCTTTCGAAAGGACAGGAGCAGTTTGCAGTTAGCGAAATGCAAATATCTCACCGCTGCAAAAGAACAGAAAAAAGAGGCATCAGGTGCTCAGTGAGGCCTTGCTGAATGAGGACAAAACATCAGGTAGGGACCTATTATCGCGACATCAATCTTATGGTTATGCAACCAGCACACAATGCAGCAGCATGCTCCATGTTTCCACATGAAACAAGCCCCTACAATGACAGTAAAGAACTATAGTGCTGTTCAAAGGTCTTAGGCCACCATTAGCTTAGATATACTACTGTTTTAGCAACTGTATAAGGACCATATATAATCATTTCACAGTCTCTTTATTATCACCAGCACACATGCAGCAGGCTGCTCCAGTTTCCACATGTGAAAACAAGCCCCTACAATGACAGTAAAAGAAACTATAGTTGCTGTTTCAAATGTCTTAGGCCACCATTAGCTTAGATATACTACTGTTTTTAGCAACTGTATAAGGACCATATATAATCATTTCACCGTCTCTTTATTAGAATACCACCAGAAATACCGGAAATTGTATACAGTATTGAAATCACGAAAAAAAAAAACAAGCTTCTATAGGCTACCCTTACACTTGAGCAAGTTGCAACATCTGGCAGCTTCATCGGGAGAGGCCAAGTTTGACACGTCTACAATCTGAATAAGCTTGATCAGGAATGGTTTATTTGGAACGGGTGAAAGGGCCAAGATATGCGAAAGCTCACAAACGGCTGCATGCAGATAAGTGTGAGAGAGTATTATGGAGTGACGAATTCAAGTTCGGAATATTTGGTTCCAGTCATCAACAATATGTTTTATATGGTTTTTCATTATACCATGTTAAAACAACAAATCTAATGGTGGCCTAAGACTTTTGCCCAGTACTGTAGGTCCTGGATTTTAAGACCTTTGAAGGACCTTCAAAATGTTGTTTCATAGAGGTTAACGATTCAATTTTAGTTAGTTTCCTATACATTAATTATGCTTTCAGAGAAGTCCTGCATCAAAATCAGAGCTGGGTCAGAACCAGCCTATGTGTACCACTTCATTTGATCATGTCTATGCATCTGGGAGCTGGAACACAACTAGACTGGAACCTTGGTGAGATCATATTAAGGCCAGGATGTGAACTAGAATGCGCAGATGGACAAATTCGGCCCACGCCACACCGGCATTAGATGCATATGGTCATGAATGCATTTGTAACTTTCATGCCGCCAACTGGAGCAGCATAACAAGGACAGAGGCATTGAGCATTGCTATTACGGTGCTACTGCACATCGTGAAGTGGATCACAAAAGGATCACAGAACACAAAACAAATGACTGGTTCGAGTTCCAATTTGGATATTCAGTCTTTTTTTATATATATTGTGTTTTAACCGCAAATACAACAATGATAACTAACAAATGATATATTCTAAATCCTCTGACGCAACATCCATCTGAGCTGTTAGCTGATAGCTTTGTATGGGGCAAAATCAGACTATGCACTTAGTATTACGTTGTTATTATGATATTATTACGTATCAACATATGCATTACATTACATAATAGTCATTTAGCAGACGCCCTTATGCAGACCTTCCAGTGTTCGTATGGGTTTACTCCAGGTGCTCCGGTTCCTCCCACAGTCCAAAGACATGCATTAGGCTAATTGATTTGGCCCGATCTGAGTATGTACAACCTTGTGAATCGATGTAACCTTGTGTCTGTCGTTAGTGTTGCTTGATGTCAAATAAACCAACCAAACAAACCCTTTTCTAGAGCGACTTACAACTGATATGATTTTACCATCCAAGCAATTGTCGGGTAAGGGTCTTGCGCAAATGTAATACAGTGGCAGCTGGGATTGGACCTGTTGCTCCACAGTCCCGTACCTTAACTGCTAGTTCCATGCATGACCCTATAAGGCGATATAGACCAGTCCTGATGGACTGATACAGCGTATTGACATTCTCGACACTTCCACTGATCCATTGGTGCCACTATGGGAATGCCATACAGTTGACATCCTTAAATTCAATTATATTTGCTATTGGGGGTTTCAATGCTTAGGCACAGCTTCACAGACAAATATCCAGCCTAATCCTAGACTATCATATTGAATCAGGATTCTTTTAAGACCTAATCTAGGGTTAATCCATGTCTGGTCCAGCCATAGAATTAACAGCTCCAAACATGACCGACATTTGCTCTTTTACTGTCAGTTCTGGCTTTGGATTTTACTAGGTCGCAACTTGGTCGCAGTGGTGACATTGGGCTCAGAAGGCTGTGGGTTCAAATCCACCAAACTGGCATCGAGCAGGACTCTTAACCTTTGTGCTCATAAAGAGTAAGCCTCTGTGGAGAAGGCTTTCTCAGGCTGAACAATGTACATGTAAATGGTCGTGCTGTCACTTTTTTGAGATGTAAATACACACACGTCAGGCGGTTGGGACACCCGATGTTCTGAGTGCCTCTGAGATAGAAGACGAGCGCAGAGCAGTAGTAACACAAGTACAAGTGTCCACACACAGTGTTGCATTGTTATAAACATGTCACACACTCGCTGCACTCACCTCCGTTTTGGTGATTTTGTGTTTGGCCAGTTTGACCACAGCGAAGTTTCCTTTGCCCAGCGTGCGCTCGATGTCGTAGAAGCCCACACGCACCGGAACGCGGAGCGCTACTTTCGGTTCACAGTCGGCCATGACCATGCTTTACAGCGGGACACGGGGGGACAGTAGACAGGGGGGCAGGAGACAAAAGTCCCGTCTCTTCAGCTTCGCGTCTCGAACAGGTCGCCGCCACCGAGCGACCCGCAACAACTGACAGAACGGCAAAACATGTCTGTGAGCGCGCCGGGCAGCTTTGAGCGCTGGCGGCCGCCGTAGTCGAAGTAGACAAGAGAGAAACTGGGATGTTTAGGAGAGAGAGAGCTGCGACGTGTCACGCCAAACCCCCTTCCTCCTCCTCCTGCTGAAAGTGCTCCTGCACCGCGCTCTCGCCGCCCGATACAATAGACCTCTAATATTACAGCTCCTATTAGCGCCGGTGCGCCACTGGACTCGGTTGACTCGCCGGAGGCATCGTGTTCGCTCGCTTGACGTGTATTGACGTCAGAGCCTTGGGGGGGTTATTTGTACGGCAGGGGGCGGGGCTTTGAAGCGCTTCCACACTCTCGTGCCAAACTCGTCGCCAAGGAGACCAGAGCCAGCGCTTACGTCAAGCGGCCGTGTTGCTCTTCGCAAAAATGTTTGCACTCCAACCTGATTGCAGTGAGCTTTAACTTTAACCCGTTTGCTCCCGAATTCAGATGCAGGAGTGAGCGCGGTGCCCTCGGGGCACACCGGTGTGTAGCAATATGCAATGGTGTGGTTGTTGGCTTCATCAGATTCACTGTTGCTCAACTGTTGCTGTTTGCAATGCAACTACTCGACTTCCACCGGCCAGACAGCTTTTGGTTGGAGACCCATTCCCAGACCAGCATTTAACAGATAATTATCCAGATCTGCGCGGAGTAGTTAAAGCTTAAGGACCTTGCTTAAGGTCCCACCAGGGGCAGTGCTGGTTTTAGACCATTTGAACTCTGGGGCAGTAGCTATGATAGAGTGGCCACCTAAGTGTGCATTGTCTCCATGTGTTCCCAAGAGTGAGATGACTCATTCATTTGTAGGGGTCAAGCTTGTCACAGCCTCCATCTCAGAACCGCCACTGACAAGGGGCAGCTTGGTAGAACCAGAATTTGAACACAGCCTTCTGATAATTAATTCAAAGCCTTAATTGCTTGCAACCTCTACAGGCTGGGACTCAAAGTCCCTGGATTTGAGAGGTGACATGTCATGTCACTATAATATAAATATTGCGTGCTGGACAAGTGCATGCAAGTTTGAGCACTGCTATGTTACACAGTAAAAACATTAAGATGCTTTATGCAGGATTCCAATGTAAAGGTGATTTGCCACTATTTTGCTTTGTTCTGTCAGAAGGTGCAGTTGTGTATGAATGCTTAAAATAAAATCCGATTTGAGTTTGGAAGCAAAAGATGTGAACTTGTGTATCAAAGTTTCTTCAAATGGGGGGAGGGGTTCCAGCACTGCAGAAAAAAGTTTGGGAACCACTGGACTAGTATCTCTATGCACTGACTGACTTCCACTGAGCAGAAATTTGGGTGGTGGACAGCAGCACAGCAGCTCAGGAGGTGCACCGGGGATCGAGTCCCAGCATTCATCTCACTATTGGTTGTGTCTGTGAAAGGGGAGTATGGTAGGGGTGCTACCATCCCCTGGTGCTGCAACAGTGACCCCGTACCCAGCCCTGTAATGGACTGATGTCCCGTCCAAGTCATGCTCACACCTGAGTTCTTTAGATTGTTCTTTAGAACATGAGTTCCTTTTGATTTTGGCACCAAAACAGGGAAAAGAGGGTTTAAACGTGAAAAAAAAGTTAGTTGATGTGTTGCTGGCACACTCAGCAAACTCAGTCTGTGCAAGCGTTATGAAACACAACAACATTTCAGGACTTATAAACACAGTGTGCTTTTCCTGACCACTTTCTTAGAAGTATGCTTCCATAAACAGTTTGTGTTGGCTATCCTCTAGCCCTGTGTCACTGCTGTTTCTGAACACAGCATGGACAGAAGATGGGCCACACTTCGCATTTATACATATAGGTGTACCAGATAAAGTATTTTTGGGTTAATGCAAGTCACAGCATTGGAGATCCCATGCAACTTTATTTTGTCAAATACGAGTTTTAACAAACATTAACCTTTGTCCTTCTATTCCGGTAACGGGGCTGGTTTGGTCAGAGGTCCTTCATGTTCCCCGAGGGAGCTCACAGCCAGAAGTGACCTATGTGCAATACTTCCAATTCCTCTGCACAACCATAAACAGGGAGTGAAGTGCATCATTTAAGTTGGCTCCTGTATTCCTTTCAAGTGGTCAACATATATGGCTTTCTCAAGAATCTATCTGCATATTAAAGGTAATCACTATTTTCTTTGTACAAGACATTGTGAGAAGAAAGGGCCAAATGTTAACCAACAAAATTTTTTAGCATCTTACAACTTGTTACTGTGAGTAAGTATGAGTCATAAATGTCTTATAAAAGTCCTTAAATACAGCCAATATTCCCAGGAACTATTTCTTTGCCAGGCTGTAATTATAATTCCGTGCTGTCCTGCTGTTTTGTGGCGAGCACAAGTCTTATCAATCAAGACTGTGGTGGCCTAGCGGTTAAGGTACTGGACTACGCACCAGAAGGTCCCCGGTTTAACTCCCACCTAAGCCAAGCTGCCGATGTTGGGTCTTTGAGCAAGACTCTTAACCCAAAATTGCTTGAACTGTAAAGCTGTGTCAGTGCAGGTCGCTCTGGATAAGTGTAAATGTAAATATTAATGAGCTGATCCTCTTCTCCGGGGCTCTTCCCTTTAAGGTTGTTTACTCACTTTCTCACGTGTTCGTGTTCTCCAGCCATTGGCACCGCAACCCGTGTAAACAAGCGTGGTTAAAAACATAACAAACGTGACGCGATTATTAGTAAACAATGACCTCTACTGGCCAGATCCATCACTACAGTGTTACTTAGGGTTTTTACCATTATGATGAAAATAAGATGTGACGGTGTCTATTGTATTCCAGCGGGGGCACACACAATTTAGAGGGGCACAACTGTACCCTCTTGCTTGCCAATCAGCCATAGGGCATACCTGTGCATAAAATAGGCTTGTTAAACACTAAATAGATTAAGTGACAACACTAAATTGGACGTTACTCTACCATGGATGCGAAAACTAACACCACGAATGACTAGCACTAAATCATGTTTAGTAACTGCATTCATTTTGTTTGTAATAACTAACTTGTGGTCTAATGTGTACTGTTGGGACGTTATTCAGTTCTAAGTGGCAAAAACGTGTAGCTATGAGCCATCTTTACCTTGTCCGCAGCGTGGCTGACTTTCTTTTAAATATTTGCGGATGTTTATTAGCTAATCCATGCGAAAAACCGAAAGAAACTGGCTCTGACTGAAAGTTTGGGAAATGTAGTGACTGTAGTGAATTTGCGTGGAGTGTGCTGATAAATTTGTCTTTTTACCGCCGTGATTTTAGTTTTTTAGGCACATCAAGAGTTAACTGGGCAACACAACACAATACTGGGCAATACACAACACCAATAGTCATAGAGTAAAAATCGACACATGACGATTTCAAGCATTTATTAGTCCTTATGTAAACTTAAATAAAATACAACAATATAGCACTCAATTCAACGTGTCCCTCTGAAACATGCTAATAATAATGATGTTGGCAGGACTGCTACATGGTCAGCTTCAGATATTTAAATGTTAAGACACATTTTGAGTTCTTGTCAGAAAAGCACGTGTTAGATCCCGCTATGTCCTGCTGCTTTTGAAAGGTCCCACGTGCACATGCAAAAAAAAGAAACTTGTAAATTGGTACAATCCTTAAATAACTGACATGATGCATTTCTGACATGCTAATATCAAAAATAGTGACACAAACGACCAATAGCTTAAATCCAATGTATAGTGTAAACTACATGACATGACATACAACACAATACATTTCCATGCAAATATACACATATCCTTTTCAAACACACTAATGGAAATTCAGATTTCACCAAGTATAATTTTAGAACAGTGGGCAACAATGAAAGCTTTAGATTGTGAGCAGGATTTCTTTAACAGTTTGAAATATCCAAGCTAAACACACCTGTCATTGTTTTGCCCTTGTACTGGCAGACCATCGCAGGATCATTAGCGTCTGAAAAACAATGGAGGGATCAATAGGGGAGACATTGTTCGGATGGGCAGAAGGGTCAGGGCACTATCATGACAGGCCTGTTCCCATTGGCGCTCGGCGAGGAAGCAGCAATGAGGTGATGACTGCCCTGTTTTCTTTGTTCTATCCAGTACAGAGAAACAGCTTAACGTCCACCCTGGGCTTGGGTGTTCACAGGACCCTGTGTCCTCCGTGTTAGGTTACCGCAGGGTGTATAAAAGTCCAACTGAAGGCACATGAGATGAGATAAGTTGAGTTCAAGCTTTGATCCCGATGCTGGCCGGGTTCACTAGCCATAGATGTCGTTCTCCACCCATCCTGCCTCCTTGCCTGCTGAAGTGCGGCAGGTCTCGTAGATGTCGTTGGTGACGAAACCAGTGGTGTTGCTTGGGACGTTCTCATAGTCCACAGACTGGGTTTTGGGATAGGTGACACTGAACGTTCTGCTGATTTCTGAGCTCATGTATTCCAGCTGGGTCACGTGCCGATTAGGACGCTTTGTGGGAGGGTAGCCACTGTTCTTTAGGGCGGCAGAGGACACCCACTGGCCAGGGACGGCATAGATGTCATTCTGTTCCTTTCTCCTAGAAAGACAAAGTGATGCGATCACACTGCTTGCTGATATCTCTGATTTTCAGTCATTACAAATTAGGGGCTTATCTTAATTAAATTAAACCGATAGCGAGGTCCTGAGGGTGGATGGAGTTTGGTCAGGGAAACAGATGAACTTGTTTTCATGAGGCTGATGCTTGGATGTTTGAGATCTATGATTCCATATGTTTACAGACATTACAGGTATACACCGATCAACCATAATATTAAACCAGCTACGTCCCCCTCGTGCCACCAAGACTCTGATCTATAGAGGCATGGACTCCACAAGGCCTCTGAAGTTGTCCTGTGGTATCTGGCCCCAAGATGTTAGCAGCAGGGACCTCAAACAGATCAATCAGATTGAATTCTGGGGAACTTAGGGGCCAAGTCAACACATTGAACTTGGGTGTGTGCAATATTGAAAAAAAAAACGATATCTTGCTATTTTCTGGGATTTTATCAATACATTTACAGTATTTAGCAGACGCCCTTATCCAGAGCGACTTATTGATACAGTCTTACAATCCAAGCAATTGTGGGTGAAGGGCCTTGCTCAAGGACCCAACAGTGGGTTCTTGGCAGAGATGGGATTTGAACCCTGGACCTTTTGGTCCATAGTCCAGTACCTTAACCGCTAGGCTACCACAGTCCTGATAGCAATATTACAATATATTACAAACAGACTAAAACTAAGGCTGTTTTATTACTTACACCCCATGTTGCTTTGTCATAGTTTGAGTTGGGTATATGGTGTTGGTTATCACATGCATTAGCATTTGGAAAAGTGGGATACCAGGGTTGGGGGTTGAGGAGGTTCATTATATTAGGAGGCACCCAAGAACAGTATAGCTGGTATAAAAAGCTTATAATATGACCTACCAAATTTATGAAACTATTTAATGCAAGGCAGTTGTAATTAGGAACACCCTTGGCATTATGTGATGCATCCAACACACTTCCCACCCCAAGGGCTTTCGAGAGGAGCTACTGAAGAGGTGGAACAGCCCGGAAACAGGCTTCTGGGACCAACACAAATGCAACCCAGACTTTCAGTGCCAGGAAACCAAACACCTGGACTTGATAATGGTGTACAGTGCAAAAGTCTTAGGCATTCTATATTTTTCAAATTATTTTCTGCTTATTCTTTATTTAAGCTTTAGATCAGGTACTATTTGGGTGGTGGAACGTTCTCAGCACTGCATTGACACTGATGTGGTGGTGGTTGTGTGTTAGCGTTTGTTGTGCTGGTACGACTGGATCAGACACAGCAGTGCTGCCGGAGTTTTTAAACACAGTTCACTCACTGTCCACTTTATTAGAGACATTCACCTCATTGATGTAAAGTCAGAGACAGTAGCTCATCTGTTGTCGCACAGTTTGTGTTTGCCATCCTCTAATCCTTCATCAGTGCTATAGGACGCTGCCTACAGGATGCTGGTGGCTGGCCATTTTTGGTAGGTGGACTATTTTCAGTCCAGCCGTAACACTGAGGTGTTCAAAACCTCCAGCAGCACTGCTGTGTCATACAGCTGTATCACTCACTTCTTAGACATGACTCTGTAACAGAGGACCACCGACACCACCAATATGAGGAGCAGCAATATAGGCACAGTAGCCAGGAGGATGTAGGAAATGTTGATGGAATCATCTGAAACAGACATTGAGCATGGAGCCTTT
This sequence comes from Ancistrus triradiatus, assembly GCA_025084515.1. Classification (NCBI taxonomy): domain Eukaryota; kingdom Metazoa; phylum Chordata; class Actinopteri; order Siluriformes; family Loricariidae; genus Ancistrus; species Ancistrus triradiatus. Next base: position 145,360 of record JAJAGP010001666.1, on the reverse strand, counting down.
AACCAATCCAGCCAGGCATTGAATGAGAGACAGATCAACATCAACAGACCAGCCCATGTAAAGCAAAAAGGAGTCGCATGCTGCTATCAGTCTGAAAATGATAAATGATAAAATGGTAAACTGTTATAAGTTACCTGACGATTCAGAGAATTCTGGGTTAATCTTTTCATTAGCCACCGTGACGGGTTTCAGAGTTGCTGCTGATATACTCCGATCTGAAAGATTAAAGAAGATTGGATATTGTTCACATTTACAGCATTTAGCAGACGCCCTTATCCAGAGCGACTTACAATTGATACAACCTTAAAATCCAAGCAATTGTGGGTTAAGGGCCTTGCTCAAGGACCCAACCGTGGCAGCTTGGCAGAGGTGGGATTTGAACCCTGGACTTTCTGGTCCATAGTCCAGTACTTTAACCGCTAGGCTACCACAGTCCCACAGTTCCTTCTTTCCATCTTTCACCATATTGCATTGGTTGTATTAGAAATAGAGTGAGGCACCAAGCTTCTGCTATTGCTTAAAATGTTGAAGGTGCGGTTTTTCATAATATTGTGCAAAGCTGGCAAACTAAAAACGCTTCGTGCAAATGGCTGAATCATTGTTTTGCCAGCTGTGCCTCATGCGATGCAGTCACAAACAATTTCAGAGCATTAGTTCATAGCTCAGCTGGAACTATTGAAATAAACAATGCACTGTTTGATCTCTTCATTCGTCCTTCTCTCAGTCTCTCATTTTTTTCTGTCTTTGTTCTACCTGACTTTTTTCTCGATCTCATTTTCATTTCAATATTTCGTCTTTGTCTCTCCCTTACTATGCACTACGACATCACTTTATTAGGTACACCTCCTTGTTTCTTCACTCAATGTCCATTCTATCATATACAAGCACTTTGTAGTTCTACATACAGCTCTGTTCTCTAACAGTCAGCACCCCCGACAGATCAGGTGCTATTTGTTTGGAGGATCGTTCTCAGCGCTGCACTGACACTGACGTGGTGGTGTGTTAGTGTGTGTTGTACTGGTATGAATGGATCAGACACAGCAGTGCTGCTGGAGCTTTTAAACACTGTGTTCAATCGTTGTTTTGCTCTATTAGACACACCTACCATATTATTCCACCTTGCATATGTAGTCAGAGACGGTAGTTCATCTGTTGTTGCACGGTTTGTGTTATTCACCCTGTAATTCTTCATCAGTGCTCACAAGATGCTGCCTGCAGGATGCTAGTGGCTGGACATTTTCGGTAGGTGGACTATTCTCAGTCCAGCAGTGAGTCCTTATTTTCATGCCTTGTTCCTCCTCTCCATCTTTCATCTTTCTTTACTTATTTCTTCTGACTGTCATCTCTTCCCTCCATTATTTATCCTCTTTTGTTGTTTATTGTTTCTGTCTCTGCTCTTTCTTTGTTACTTCTTGCAAGTCTTTCCCCACTTGTTTTTTTTTATTCTTTTCAGTTTGCATCCACCACCTGCCTTTTTCCGTCTGTCCATTTCTATCCTCAGTCATTATTTCTCATCTCAACAGCATCTCTCCTGTACCTTCTTTTATTTCTCCATTTTTATTTATCTCTCTCCTCTTCTATTTCTCTCTACGATTCAACCATCCTTTATTTTTCTTCGTTTGATTCGTTTCTTCGTTTATTTTCACACTGTATCACTTATTTCGTCTCCCTGCCTCTCATCTTTCCTTCTTTCCTTTGTTTCTCCTCTTCTTTCTTATGTATTGTTTAGTTTTCTGTCTTGTCTTCGGTGATTTCTCCTCTGTTTCTCGTCGTACATGCTATGTTTCTGCCTCTCCCTGTCTTGTCTTTTTTTTTTTTACTTTGTCTCTTCACTTTGTTGCTTTACTTAATCTTTCTCATCCTTAACATCACCTTTGTCTTCCTTCCATCAGCCTTTATTTCACAATAGTTTTCTTCTCTTTTCTATCTGTTATTTCTTCCTACACAATATATTTTCCTTTTCACTTTGCAGTAAGTGTTTTAGCACTGTTTTTTGATGATGCTTAGTAATGATAATAATAATATAAAAGTATTTTCCTCGTTATGGGACTATTCAGTATAACATTTACTTCACTTAGCAGACAACCTTATCCAGAGTGACTTATAACTTATACAGTCTTACAAGCTATTTTGGGTTAAGGATCCAACAGTGGCAGTGGTAGGATTTGAACCCTGGACCTTCTGGTCTATAGTCCAGTACCTTAACCACTAGACCACCACTAGTTTCTACTGACTACTTACTTTCAAACTGAATTTCACAGCAGTAAGGTGAACAAAATGAAAGTACATAGGAAAGAAATCAGTGGTCATAAGGTTCTTTACCTGAGTGAGCCCTGGAATTCTCTGTAGAAGTGGGAACCATCAAGTTTTCTGTTTTAGAAGCAGACAGAAGTTCTTTGAAATGACACTTTTACAACATCTCAGTAGTCTAAACCACAACACAACTCTAATACAACAACTGTAATAGCTCAGATTTGCGTACCTTCTGCATACTTGCATATAAAGTTGTTTCTGCTGTTACAGTTGATGTCAATCCACTTGAACATTAAGCCACCCCTCGGAGGACCACCAGCACTGGGCCGGTTGTACAGTGCCACACAGCGTTCATAATCACACGACGGTTCATTTGACAGCCAGTTCCTGCAACACAACACAGGTCAGTTTTGGCTTGTGCTCATTTTCTGTAACACTATTCTGACCAAGGTTTGTTTGCACCACAGTAGGCTTGTAACACTGTAACTCTCAAAATTGTTGAATTGTAGTGCACTACATACAGTACTCCGCAGAAGTCTTAGGCCACCATTAGAGCTCTTGATTTAGCAATGCTATCATCATCATTATCCAGGCGCTTGTCCCGCCGCTGCGGGGTCTACCCACTGCCATTTGATGCGACCGAGAATACTCCAGCCCACGCGTCTGTCGCCAGAGACCACACTCGAACCATACCAATTTAGCGTAATCAATTAACCTAACATGTATGTCTTTGGACTGCGGGAGGAAACTGGAGTAAACCCACGCAGGCATGGGGAGGACACGCAGACTCCACACAGAAAGGAGCCAGCCCCACCCTGGGATTGAACCCAGGACCTTCTTGCTGTGATGCGACGGTGCCACCCACCGAGCCACCGGGTGTAGCTATGCTATAATGACCATATATAACATATTGTCAATGATTGGACCCAAAAATAATCAAACTTGAGTTTCTCACTGTATAATACTCTTTTCCACTAATCTTCATTCTAGTCTTTGTGAACTTACACATATATTAGCCTTTTCATCCTGTTCCCCTTCTGAAAAAGTTGTCTACCATTCCAAAAAGACCATTCCTGATCAAGCTTCTTTGGATTGTAGAAAGGTCAACTTGGCATCCCAATGCTATTGCTCAAGTGTATGGGGAGGTCACATTAAATGCTTACCACTGTATCCTATAGAAGCTGTTTTTCCTGATTTCTTTTGTCCTGCATACAAATTTCCTGCATTTTCTGGTTGAACTCTAATAAAGAGACTGAGAAATAATTATATATGGTCATTATGCCATTGCTACAGCAATGGTATATCTAAGCTAATGGTGGCCTAAGACTTTTGCACAGTAATGCAGGTTCTACAGTGACATTACATACAGTATCTTATAATAACAGTAACAGGGAGACATTGTGTCTCTATACAGTGTCTGTCTTCTGAGCAGGAAAAATGTTTTTAAACATGAAAAATTTGGTTTGGTGATCAGCCACTTTAGAGTAACCATTATAAAGTTGTTCAGGTACAAAAAAACAACCTTCCTGGTAACACTCCAGGCTAATGGGCTCCCACTTGAAATAAGTCGTAGTCGGTTTTGATCACTTCAGAATACAACTTTCTGTTCCCTGTGGCTTCAACTGCTAGTAGTGCATGGAACCGCAAATAATTCCACATGTCCAAAAAGAGCGTTCAAGACTCTGGGATCAAGTTATGTAAAGACAACTGGCCTCCAAACCGGATGAGCAAACCAAAAGAATATTAGTCAGAGAAACTGCCAAGAGTCCAGTCGATATTTTCAAGGACTTGCAGGCCTTTACGGCTGAGATTGGTCAGACTGTGCATGAGACAACAATCTCACAAGCTTTACACAAAGCTGGCCTTTATGGCAGCGTGGCATAGGAGTAGCCACCTCTGAAAAAGTTCCCCACTGACTCTCATTTCTGTCCAGTGTGTGGCTAATAGTGCTGTGTCTGGGTAATCATCATTGCAGAGTTAGAACTCTGAGTCTGCCCTCCAGCAGTCTGGGTGTGTAGCTGTAGACATAGTATTTATCACAAGTGTGGGAGTGGATGTTCCACTGTGTCGAGGCTCTGCTGGCCAACCCTTCCTTATAAAAAAGAGATTCAATCACTTTCCGTATTTGTAAAAATAGATGTTCACTCATTCAAGTTCACAGTTCCAGGGCTAAACCGAATCAAAAAGCCCACAGCTTACCTGAAAGTGGCCTGGTTTTGATCCAGCCAGTAATACTGTGATGAGCAGCCTCTTGCTCCTGACACTTTGTAGTCTTGATTTCTTCGCAGTCCAATCCAAAAGTCTCCATTAGGGACCCGCGAGCTTCGAACAAAGTTCTCTATCAGTTTTTGCTCGCTTTCTGTTTCAATACTGAGCAGCTCGCCATCGTCTTTCCTGCATGCCTGCCTTGCCTCCTCAAAGTCCACCCTGGAAGGAGTGTCCTGGTGGTAGACAATCTTATAGCAAGGCCTCTCAGTTCCCCGACGGCATATACGCTGGCCTGCACATCAAAATATGCAATGTAGAAATAAAACATACAGTGCTGTGTTTCAGAAATACATCATCAACCAACCAGCTTGGTCAACTCCAGATTTATTGGTGACAATTTATAAAGATGGGTAGCGTCTTCATGAGTAATTACAATAATCTCCTACTGAAAATATAAGAGAACTTTAATCTTTAATTGAAATCAATGTACACTAAGAGCACTAACAAAATCTGCCTGAAGCAACTTTTTGAAGTTCCCATAATTAGAAACTCCTTTGGTGACCCATAACTTCCCATTTCACTAGGGTTTAAATATGTGTATCGCAAAAGTACTTGAAGACCAAAGATGATCACGGAGTGCTCACTGTCACTGATCAAGGAGGACACAACAGTCCTAGAGTGACTCTGTATACTGGACTAAATAGTGCAGATATTGCGTTATTTTATTCACTATGTTATTTATTTTCACTACCATCTTATAGTCTCTATTTTGTTATACTCTTCAGGATATTGCATTTACTCTAAAACTAGTGTACTTATTATTATACTATTAGATTTACAATTTTCTATATTTCTGCGTAAATATAACTCAAATTGGTATGCTGATTATATCATTTGTAAAGAAAAACTCTATGTCATTAGGGGGAAAATGCAAAATAGTGTTCTCAGACTTTTGGCCCTCACTATATGTGTCTGAAATCCTCATACCGACTGTTACGACAATAATTAAGACGTTTAAAGCAATTAGAGCTTTAATTAACCCCAACTGTAAAAGGATGTAAGTGTACTCAGTGCGGAGGATTAAGATTTATAGATGACGATTAAACCGTGACTCTCAAACTTTATAATTAGACACCCCCTCGTTTCCAAATCACTATTTACAAGAGGTGTTCTTTCATCTAACCACTTCCCATGGAGCTCTTGCATTTCAATAGATGCTACTGGAACTTTGACTCTGCTAGGTGATACATAAATAGAGCTTTTTAAGCAATAAACACTCAAGGTGGAATTTAAAAGGCATAAAATGCGAAGGATGGTTAAACAAAATGCAAAGTTAAACAAAAAGAAAAAAAAAAAAAAATGGTGGAGTAGACTTGGCCTGATGATGAAATTTAAACAAACTACTATTGTCTGCAGAATTATATGATTGCGATCCAAATTCAGTCAAGAAGCAGCTGTAAGTCTTACAACATACCATGTACTTTTTTCAGATGGTTATATAATTATGTGTTGTATACACTACTATGCAAAGGTTAGAGGCACAGAAAAGGTTTACGCAATTTATGGTTATTTGAAGTACTCTACATTGTGGATGAGTACAGCAACAAGATACGAGGTGATTATCCTGCATGAGCAAGATCTCCCCCAATCGGAAAATTTGCTGCAGATCTGTTTCCAGCTGCACTGTCCAAGCTCTTTAGCACAAGCACAAAAACAAAAACAGGCAAAGCTGAGGATAAGAAACACAGTGGTCAGCAATGGGAGCTGAGGCATACTTCTCTTCAAAGTCGGAAAATGTCCAGCACCACTTTCAGTTCAGAACTAGCACAAATCGGTGGGACCCTGATATACCCATCTACAGTCCAGAGAAGTTGTTTCAAAATTGGTCTTATGGAAGAGTCGTGAATAAAATGCCATGGCTCGGACCGAGAAAGAAAGCCACAAGACTCACCTATGCACAAAAACTGGGGTGCAGTACAATGGCAGCAGGTGCTCTGGAGTGATGAGACAAAATTATAGATTTTTGGCTCCAACAGAAGGCAGTTTGTCTGCCAGAAGGCTGGAAAGTGCTACACAGATCAGTGTCTGCTTTCAACAGTGAAGGTATTTCTGCAAATGGAGTTGGTCATTTGGTCAGTTGGTCATAGGTCAGTTTCATCAGGGAGGCATCTGATTGGTCCCAAATTCAGTCTCCAGCATGAAATTGACCCCAAACACAGCCAAAGTCATAAAGACCTATCTCCAGCAAAAAGAAGAATGAGGAGTTCCCCAGCAAATGGTTTGGCCACACAGAAGCCTGATCTCAACACTAGTGAGTCCAATCACTTAGGGATTACAAGAAGAGACAGAAGCAAGTGAGACAACAAAGTTCTTCAGAAGAACTGTGGCAGGTTCTCCAAGAGGCTTGAGAAAACATACCAGCAAACAACAGAGTACCTTCAAAAACTGTGAAATTGTGAACCACTGCTCATCCAACTGAGCCACGTCCTCTGGGAAGGTGACGGCTGGATTGGAAGTTGTTGAACTACCCAAGTTCCAGTTCGATGCTCTGTCTGAGTTTGAGAGTGTCTTGGGGTATAGTCTGTGGTAGTGCAAGCAGACTGGGTTGCCCCAAGTTACAAAAAAAGCTGAGGCAGAAAAATTCAAAACATGAAGATGTTGCACGTTAAGACAATGAATTAAATGTGAATAATATGGGTGCTTATTTAAGTTATTGCTGATACTATCGATTAGCAGCCCACGTCTAGGGGAAGATGTGGAGTGTTTGAAATACCACAAGATTAGAAATAAAACTTGATTCCACCAAGAAGCTACAACTGGTTCATGGCTGGACCAAGAACATGTTCACAAACAAACGCCCAAATCCACATTCAGTGATTCAATGACCAAGAACCAGGCTTTTTCAAATGCCATGTAAGTCCTCTGTCCTAAAATTCCAAATGAAAAGTTGATGAATTGATGCACAGGGTCCACTAGAGACGATCTAGGAGCATTAAGGATCTGGAAAGAGTTCCACAGACCTCTTACTCTGCATTCTCCCAATATTCTCCAAAAGGGCTGTTGTGCTGGCAAAGGGAAGTTGCAAAGCAGGGGTGCCAATAGTTGTGACTCATTGTTTTGTTCGTTAAATGTTGGATTCGTTTTCATTTTCAGTGTAAGCAACAAAAATCATATAACTCTTCTAAACCATGTTTAGGCTACCAAGGGTACCAGTATCGCTAGTGTTTGACTGCTATAGTTAGAACCTGGAGTAGTTTGGTATTACTATGTAGTAGGACTGAAATTTTGAACTAAGCTTGTGTTAAACTGACAAAACAACCGTTGAGTAGTTTTAAACGTGTCCAAGTTTAGAGCCAAAACTAAAAACTAAACTAGAAGTAAAGCTGAACTAAAAGTCGGACTCTAAAAGTTGACTCCATTAACAAAAAACAACACAAAGTGAACAACGCGAGATTTTCTATTGGACTGCTACTAAACCCAACGGCAAGCAAAGCTGCTTGTTCTCATAAATTGTTGAAGGACATAATACAAAACTAGTTTCGAAACTGATTTAAAAGCACACGCAGACTCACATGACAGCTGTTAAGGAATGAACAGGCCTGTACCGTTACTTTTTTTCCGTCCACATCCGCTACTTACTATTGAATCCTTTCAGCGCGCAGCCTGCAGGACAACAAACAGCCAAAACCGTCCCGATCAGCTTCATTAAATCCATCTCGGCATATTTTCACACTTCGTCTACACTGTGGCACAAACCGACAACTTCTTTGCTTCACCAGAACGTTTGTTCCAGCTCTCTAAAATAAGAAACTGGAGTGAAGAGTTTCCAGCGTGACGGCGCAGACGATCCCACTCAACCCGAGCCCAAAATGCACACTGGCCTTGCCTACTGAACAGTATGCACTAACTCCACAGCAGCGCAGCAGCGCGCATGGATCCTTTTTTCCAACATTAAAATGTTTCTCCAAGGAGCCAGCTTAAATAGGATATATTTTACGCAGTTTAATGAACAATGTAAAATCCAGTAAAGTTCTGAGACTATTTAATCCTTTTAAAAAGGTGCCTAAACTTTTGTAGACCCGAAATTTCATGATAAACAATTTTCAGTTTGTTATAAAATGGATGAAAACAAACATCATACTTTAGTGCCTATGATGGCTAACTTCGCTAACATTTTCAAAAGGCCTTCTTCAAAAGGCTCGAAGGTTATTTATTTATTTATTTTTAACCTAATAACATGACTTTTTCTCGTACATATTTTACATACTATCAATAACTGGTGTGCAGTAAATGTCAAAGTAGCAACCCAGGAAAAATGTACTGTGAATTTTCATAGTAAAACTGTGAACTGCTTGACAGTTTTAATGTGAACTTTCACAGTTTGACCACGAAGTTCACAGTTGTACTATGAATTTTTGATGGTAATTTGGCCAATTCATGGTTCTACTGCAACAGTGCTGCTGTGATTTTCTACTTCTTAAACACTAAATGCATTGTAATATGCTAATTTGTTAGCAACTGTTTTCAGAATGCAGGTATCCAATAATGCTAGTTCTGGAGGTCTGAGGTATTTCTGTTGTTGTTGTTGTTGTTGTTGTTGTTTTTATGTGGTTTTGAGCATGAATATCACCAAATTCTGTTGGATTCCAGTCCTCAGTGACTCAGTTTGTGTGCCCATGCTCAAGACGGTCACATAATCACTTTATATTACTTAGGGTGTGAACAAAAATGTGAAGAAACACCTCTGGAACTTCAGGAATATGAGAAGTGTTTGATTAGTGCTTTGATGGAAGAGCTGACCCTGTTTAGATGTTAGAATAGGTTATCCTGAAGAATCAAATGGAGTCAGTTCAAATGACTTCCAATGTTCCCCGTCTGAGTAGAGCAAGGTAAACATGGCCTGGCCAGTATAGGAAACTGGAAAGGAAGGAAAAGTGCAGTTTTGTCAGCAGCCCATTTCCTTTTTCACCTCTTATGTTTGGCTTAGTTCATTCTCAAGCATTAGCATGCCAAAGTAAGTAAAATTTTTACATAATTAAAACTGAAAAAAACATTAGATGCTGGTGTGTGAACTAGTGTGCTAAAATACAGTATTGTGCAAAAGCCTTCGTCCACCATTAGATTTGTTGTTTTAGCAATGGTATAATGACCATATATAACTCATTTTGATGATTGAACCCTAAAATTTCAAACTTGGATTCATCACTCCATAATACTCTTTTCCACTGATCTTCATTCCAATCTGTGTGAGCTTTAGTATACCATAGTCTTTTTTATCCTGTTCCCCTTGCAAAAAGTGGTTTCATGGCTGCTACCCTTAAAAAAAAGACCATTCCTGATCAAGCTTCTTCAGGCTAAAAGGGTCTACTTGGCATCCCGAGCTGCCAGATGCTGCTACTGCTCAAGTGAAAGGGAAGATCTCATTAAGTACTTGCCACTGTAGCCTAAAGAAGCTTTTGTTAAACACTGCATACGTATTGCCTGTTTTTGCTGGTTGTGTTCTAATAAAGACACTAAGAAATAATTATATATGGTCATTATACCATCGCTAAAACAATCTATCTAATCTAACTGTGGTCTAAGACTTTTGCACAGCACTGCATGTTTCAATTAAGACTACGGTGTTATTAGTCTTTATGGGTCTTTATGAATTCTACCATCCAGTGATGGAGTCATAGATATGCATGTAACTTGGGGGAACCCATGTTCTGCGTCACGTGTCCAGACACATGCACACATTAAACACTTACTGTGCGGCAATAGTGTTAAAAGCATACCTACTTGCTATTACAGATCTTGAATAAACAAACACTGCATGGCACCAGTGTTGTCGCTACAGCTTTGTCCTGGAATTATAAGGCACCAAACGTGGTCTTGTGTTCTGGGGTGTTGCTAAAAAAAGGGCCTAACATGTCATGGTATATCCAGTCTGTACAGAATGATACTGTACATTTTGCTTGCTAAAAGCCTGGACAGAGTATCTGGTATAGAGGCACTAGTTGGATGTCCTCGAAAACAAAAAGTAGAACGATATCCTGTTTCTTTCTGCATTTCAAGACTGCTATTCTTTGTTCTGTCAGCAGGTGTCACAAGAATTTACTTTTACTGTCGTTCTGTCATTCAGACATGAAATAGATGTATATAAGACAGATTTTTATTTCCTCGGCCTCTAAAGCACACAGACATTGATTGGATGGACGTTAAAGGGGCACCATGTGACTGCAGATCATGCTCCTATCCCTGAGTGGACTCTGGTACCTCAATACTTGCTCCTGTTTGTCCTTCAGGTGCTAGATTCTCAGACTTATCCTGCAGCAGACCTGGTCCCTGACTGTGCTATCAACCCATCTTCTCTCATCGCACCACACCCTTCTCCGTCTCTCAGGCACCAGAACTACTACTTCTGTCCTCCATTCCAGACCTTGGAATGCAGTTCTGTAACCGACAACCCTGACTGGCCTCTAACTTTGTGCAGTTTGCATGTTCTCCCCGTGTTTGAATGTGAAATCTGACAGATCTTCAGCAGTTTGCCAGTTTATGAATTACAACCCCTATCTTTGCACAAATACTATTCTAAACTGTGTTTTTGGTAGGGGCATCATGGTTCAGTGATTAAGGCTCAGGACTATGGATGAGTGAGAGTTCAAATCCCAACTCCAGCACCAATGAAATGGGCAAAATGACAAATTTTGGCTTTCAAAGTGCTGATGGAATGGGTAAACAGTTGAAACCATTGAGGTGTCAGTTTAGTGTAAACACTTGGGTGGGGCAACAGACTGCAAGTACACCACCACAGGGACTTGTGATTGGCTGCGCTTGAAGGAGGGATGGCTGGTTTGGAATTCATCCATTGGTGCTGTAACCCCTATCCAAACCTGCAATGTACTCACGGTCCATCCTGTGTTCTCCAGGAATAGACACCAGAGCACCTGCAATTCTAAAAAACAGAGCAGAGATGGGGAAAACATGCTAAATCCACAAAGTCTGTGGAGCTGTGAGGTGACAGCACAAACCACCGTCAACAACTGCCACTGTACAACAGAATGTCAGAATATGGGTGCTGACCACTTTGTTCTTTCCCGGTTTAACTTTATCCACAGTTGGTTGGACCCATATAGCATAACAAGGTATGTATGGGCACCAAAGGTTTCAGACTATTTCAGGCAAACAACAATAGGTTTGCACTGCTTTTGTGACCTGCATGATCCTCAGAGTTGAACCCCACTGAGCTTTTTTGGGACGTGTGGAAAGTACTGTTTGGAGCAAGACCTTTGTCTTTTCATTCTGTTGTTATACAGCGTTCCATCTGTATGCTCAAAAGTACCCACCCATAATTTTTTTATTTTTTTTTAATGATTTCAATTTAATGCATCCCTAAACACTGCTGTCATGGAGCACACAGTAGAGGATTGCATTATAATTGATAAAACATGTCCGATCAATGTGAAACAGAGCGACTATTGTTATGAATCTTTTAGGGTTTTGGGCTGCACATGCACACAGACTTGTTGTGGTCATGCACATCTCCAAGGACCCAGCTTTGATCCTTGTCTTTAGTTACTTTGAACCCACAGTCAGTGAATTGGTGGTTTGGTTACTCTAGGCGCCTGGATTTAAAACTGTTTATGCTGTTCCGTGACTTGTGTGTCGATAAAACAGTTACAAAAGATGAACGAATGAATGTTTCGGTTTAGACGTTTAGTTAAGTTGTCCAGCAGATGGCAGCATTTATGTAGATATTAACACTCAATTCACTCATGACTGTTTTACGCTAGAAACGTTACATAGTTAAAGCAGGGTTTGGGGAGTATTCATACTATTGCACATGTCCTATTAGATCGCTGGGTAAATGAAATAAGTACTTCTCAGCATTAGAGAGACATTAATAGACTCAGTAATGGAGTTAATATGAGCTAGCATAAACTAGCAGCGTTATGGCCTAAGATTTCTGACCTGACTATGCATTATTATATTCGGCTTTCTCAAAAACATATACAGCCATGTTGTTTAATTTAATGTTGTTTAACATAGAGAAAATGGCTTTATTTTTGGGTGGAAAAATGTAGTGCATTTTAAATATACTACACATACATTTAAATAACCAATAGCTAGGAAAAGTTACAAAAGGAGAACCCACAAATTAATGAGTTTGTATTTAGCAAGCTCTCTGGGGCATGTTAAATACAGCCTTGGTGTGTTGAAGTTTGCAACTCTGTAATTAGCCTAAGCTATTCTGTATACATTTCCAACAAACAAGGATTTTATTGTCTGGTTGTCACAAATATAGAACAATTAAGCAACAAAGCTGGCAGTCAAAAAAATTACTAGGCTACAAATATGTGATATTCTGACATTTATCACCCGTTTGAAGGCATCTTATCCCTTAAATGAGGCAAACCACAATAACCTAGAGCAGTTTATTTGTTTGCTGAGTGGTTATCAGGTGGTTATTATCGTGGTTGTTGCGATCTTTGTATAGCTTGCATGGGAAAGATGCACTCTATGCCCAATAGGTATTACAACCCCAAATCAGAAAAAGTTGGGACAGTATGGAAAATGCATAGAAAAAAGTGTTTCTTACATTGAATTTGACTTTTATTTTATTGCAGATAGTATGAACATGAAACATTTCACGTTTTTGTCCGGTCAACTTCATTTCATTTGTTAATAACCATTCCTGCATTTCAGCCCTGCAACACATTCCAAAAAAACTTGGGATGGTAAAGCATTTACCACTTTGTAATTTTGCCATTCCTTTTCACCACACTTGAAAGACAATTGGCAAAGAGGATACCAGGAGATTGATGTTTCAGGTGTTATTTTGTCCCATTCTTCCTGCAAACACGTCTTAAGATTTGCAACAGAACGGATCGTTGTTGTTGCATTTTCGTTTCAAAATTCTCTACACATTCTCCATTGAGGAAAGGTCAGGACTGCAGACAGGCCTGCCCAGTACCCATAGCCTCTTCTTCCACAGCCATGCCTTTGTAGTGTGCAGCATGTGTGCAGCATGTGGTTTTGCATTGTCTTGTTGAAAAATGCATGGCTAGGTAGACTAAGGTTAATGGATTTGTTGGTATGTGGTTATTGTTTAGGCTATTTGCTTTATTGTGTATGTGTGTACTGCTGATACTGCGTGTTTGTGTACACAAGTGCATGTGGAGTCCTGATATTGACATAAGGCTTTTCCCACATTTTAGACTGAGATTGCAGTCTCCCCAGGTTCATTTATGGATCCATTTAAAGGGTCTGTGGATTTTGATCAGTAAGAGCAAATCTTATAGATTTAACCAATGCATTTTTGTACATTGTGTTTTTTTATTGTGTGTTATTAATCTTTACACAAAAAACGCATTTACGCATTTTTGCTGCAGTGTGTAACGCATCCTTATCAACAAATTGAAACACTCATACAAGCATGCACCAGAGTTGTCTTATTTTTATTATTTTAGATAAAAACAACAAAAGTCTTCTGATGCACCGCTTTACCATAAGTCTTTCATTTCAGAGCCTCGGGTATGGAGTCAGCACTCCTTTCACAAACAGCACAATAGTAAAGAAACCTGTAGTAGTATTCTGTGTAGACCACAATTCCCAGTGTATCTGCTTACACAATTCATGGTTTAGTCAGTCAGTCTCATGGCCACGGATCCTTCAAGAAATGTGATCATGGAGTTGTTATTGAGTAAAAGCCACACTATTGGATACAGTAAAACACTCAATGTCAGACACAGTCCTTTCTTTGCGTTGCATGAATTTCTTTCTAACTTTTGTCAATTTTAATTTGCACTTATACATGGATTTTTCAGAGCTTAACGCTTTTGCCTCACCTTCATCTTGAAGAAAGCAGAATCCTGCTACTATTTCTATATTTAAGAAAGAAAGTGTTATCCCACAATGTTTCTACTGTGTGACAGAAGGGAAATGTAAAACACTATTACTTACACACTTGCATTTGGTACTCATATCTACAGATATACTGGTTGTAATTTAGCAGAAACCTCATTTGTGTCGTAATAAAAGTCTGGACGTACTTTATGTTCAGTCCATTCTAAGCAACGAGGTCATAAATAATGTATTGGCTAAGGTCATTAAATAGTTGTCATTGGCATACATTAATTACCATAGCACTTATTCTCGTTTTTAGAGCTGCTCTCAAGTTCTTTCCCAAGTGAGTTAGTAGAAGAACTCATAAAATGTAACAGTTGTGAAAACCACCACCTGTGGTGAGAGTGTCTTGTACTCTTCGTGCCAGTCGCAAATACGGATGAACACAATCTGTGCTCTACTGGTGCACACTTGAAGGTTGATAAAGTGTCTGAGCACTACTTAACTGGAGCCAAGTCTGTGTTGAGCAAGATCTATTCATGTGAACCATAACCCCATCAAAAATATTAGAAAAAGTGACAAATATTAGAAGCAATGTATACATGCAGTCTGCAAACAAATGATGTGTTAGCAAACTGTTTTCAGATTGACAGAGTCTACCAATAAATGCTAGTAATCTGCATGGAGCGTGCCACTACTGGAGTGACTTTCGTGATTGGGCTGCATACCCCTCTAGGATTGTTTGTGTGTGCACATGATTGCTATTGTCGTCATTTTTATTAATGGTGCTCTGAGCAGAATAATTCACACACGTAAATAATCTCTTGGATTCCATCCCGCAACTCAACTACAGTAAGATAAAAAGAATGACTGATTGGACCCACGTAAGCATACAAGATCACGATGTCAAGCGATGGGGGCATACACTATTATATACTACACTTAGGACTAGGAGTGGAAAACAAAACAGGGGTGAACACGAAACACCGTCAATAGAGTGAACGCTATCCAGGAATATGGAAGGTTGTTTGATTTCTTCAGGTGTGGACATGGCTGCAGAGCTTCGACCTAGTTAATATTTAGCATGTAATCCGACCATAGAGGTGTTACCGGGGGCACAAACATGCCAATTCAAGAGTCAGTTACAATGAGCTTCAACCTGACTTGTGTGCCCACGCTATCATTGCGCAACGGGCAATGTAAATGGTACAACCATGGCCTGGCCATATGGAACCTGTGGAAAGAGGTAAGGAAAAAATGTTACGTCAGTGTGTTAGCTGCCATCGAGCGCTCTGAAATTTCGCGCTTTTGCAAATTCACACCACTACGGTCTATGGCTGCTACGGTGCTCAGCACCTGGCATTCTCTAGCATTAGCAGGAAAATCGCGAAAGCACAGTAAACATTGATACAGATTCCCCAATCAGCGCTGAAAGAACAACAACCCAGAATGTGGACACAAGGTGTGTGTCAACTGAGGTGAATAAACACTACAAATGACAGTATATGTGCACATAATGCCGTCTTACCACCATTAGGATTGTTGTTTTAGCATGGTATAGGGGATAGGACCATATAGAATACAGGTCCCATGTTATGGAGGGTAATATGACAGCCCAATAAATTATAACAAACTTCCGAGCATCTCATCACTCCATAGAGAGCTCGTGTGCCTTCTCATCGTAGATAACTTCATCTCAATACGTGCGTAAGACATAGCTCATACAGTATAGCGCATAGTCTTAAAGTATGTATGTTCTGCTTTCTTCAGCCATTTATATTGTTGTGGGAACCGAAAAGTTTGTTTTGGCATCGAGGTGGCCGGGGCGACAAAAGTTGAGCAACCGGTTTTTAAAAGGATTAAATATCTCAGAACTTACTGGATTTTTCATTGTTCAATTAAATTGGTGTAAAATATCCTTTTAAGCTGGCTCCTTGACACATTTTAAGGGAAAAAAGCATCCATGCGCGCTGCTGCGCTGGCTGTGGATTTTAGTGCATACTGGTCATAGGCAAGGCAGTGTGCATTTTGGGGCTCGTGTTGAGTGGGATCGTCTGCGCCGTCACGCTGGAAACTCCTTCACTCCAGTTTCTAGGGGAGAGGGAGGGAAAAAAAAGAGGGGGAAGGGGGACAAAAGTGTGGTTTCATTGCTGCTACCCTAAACACAATGACCCTTCCTCAGATCAACTTCTGTGCTGTCTGGCTAAACAGCCTCTGCTTGGTGCATCCCGAAGCTTGCCAGATGCTGCTACTCTCAAGTGGAAAGGGAAGATCTCATTAAGTACTTCACTGTAGCCTAAAGAAGCTTTTGTTAAACCACTGGCATACGTATTGCCGTTTTTGCTGGGTGTGTTTCTAATAAAGACACTAAGAAATAATTCTATATGGTCATTATACCATCGCTAAAACAACGATCTAATCTAACTGTGGTCTAAGACTTTTGCACAGCACTGCATGTTTCAATAAGACTACGGTGTTATGTAGTCTTTATGGGTCCTTTATGATTCTAACCATCCAGTGATGGAGTCAAGATATGCTGTAACTTGGGGGAACCCATGTTTTCTGCGTCACGTGTCCAACACATGCACACTTAAACACTTTACTGTGCGGCAATAGTGTTAAAACTACCAACTTTGCCTATTACAGATCTTGAATAAACAAACACTGCATGGCCCAACCACCCCAGTGTTGTCGTACGCTTTGTCCTGGAATTATAAAGGCCCAAACGTGGTCCTTGTGTGCTGGGGTGTTGCTAAAAAAAGGGCCTAACATGTCCTGTAATATTCCATCTGTAACAGATGAACTGTACATTTGTGCTTGCAAAAGCCTGGACAGAGTCTCTGGTATGAGGCACTAGTTGGGATGTCCCTCGAAAACAAAAAGTAGAACGATATCCTGTTTCGTTCTGCATTTCAAGACTGCTCTTCTTTTGTTTTTCTGTCCAGCAGGTGTCACAAGAATTAACTTTTACTGTCCGTTCTGCTCATTCAGACATGAAATATGTATAGAAGACAGATTTTTTATTCCTCGGCCTCTAAAGCACACAGACATTGATTGGATTGACGTTAAGGGCCCCATGTGACTGCAGATCATGCTCCTATCCCTGAGTGGACTCTGGTACTCAATACTTGCTCCGTTTGTCCCTTCAGGGCTAGATTCTAGACTTATCCTGCAGCCAGACTGGTCCTGACTGTGCTATCAACCCATCTTCTCTCATCGCACCCACACCCTTCTCCTCCTCTCATGCACCAAACTACTACTTCTGTCCTCATTCCAGACCTTGGAATGCAGTTCTGTAACCGACAACCCTGACTGGCCTCTAACTTTGTGCAGTGTGATGTCCCCCGAAGCTTGCATGCATTTCTATTTTCTGGCCACACAGCTGCAGCTAAATGAGAGAATAGAACCAGGACAAGCCAACAGTCCTACTGTCTGTATTTAGTCACTTGTTTCTTATGGCTGTCATTTATAATTCTTAGACAGAAAGAATAATCGATCGGCTGGTCATATATTGAAGAAAATTGAAATGGGAAAATTGCAATTGGTGCATCTCTAAGTAGTAGTTACAGTGGGGCAAAAAAAATATTTAGTCAGCCACTGATTGTGCAAGATCTCCTACTTAGAAAGATGAGATAGGACTGTAATTTTCATCATAGGTACACTTCAACTATGAGATAACTATAAAAAATCCAGGAAATCACATTGTAGAATAAAGAATTTAATTGTAAATCATGGTGGAAAATAAGTATTTGGTCAATAACAAAAGTTCAACTCAATACAATGACAGAAGTCAGGTTGGCACACACTGTAGCTGGTATTTTGGCCCATTCCTCCATGCAGATTTCATCTAGAGCAGTGATGTTTTGGGGCAACACAGACTTTCAACTCCCTCCAAAAATTTTCTATGGGGTTGAGGTCTGGAGACTGGCTAGGCCACTCCAGGATCTTGAAATGCTTTTTACGGAGCCACACCTTTTTTTGCCCGAGCAGTGTGTTTGGGATCTTGTCATGCTGGCAGACCCAGCCACGTTCTATTCTTAAATGCTCTCACTGATGGAAAGAGGTTTTGGCTTAACATCTCACGATACATGGCCCCGTTCATTCTTCCCTTAACACGGATCAGTCGTCCTGTCCCCTTTGCAAAAAAGAGCCCCAAAGCGATGTTTTTCCACCCCCTGCTTCACAGTAGTGTATGTGCAACGCAGATTCTTCCTTTCTCCAACATGAACGAGTTGAGTTTTACCAAAAAGTTCTATGTTGGTTTCATCTGACCACATATATTCTCCCACTCCTCTTTCTGGATCATCCATATGCTGGTGGTACCTTGCCCAGCTCTCTGCAGTCATTCATCAGGTCCCTCCTGTAGTTTCTGGGATTTTTTTTTCTCAGTTCTCATGATCATTTTTGACCCCATGGGATGGATTCTTGCTTGGGGCCCCAGATCAAGGGAGATTATAATAGTCCTTCTCGCGTAGTGTCTCGGCTGTGGACAGGTGTCTTTTATACAGAGAACTAGGGTCAAACAGTGCCCATTAATACGGTACGAGCGGAGGACAGACTGCTTCTAAAAGAATAAGTTACAGGTTTGTGGGAGCCAGTAATGTTTGCTTGTTTGTGGGTGACCAAATACTTTTTTTCACCATGATTTTACAAATTAAATTCTTTTAAAAATCCTACATTGTGATTTCCTGGATTTTTTTTTTAATATTTTTGTCTCTCATAGTTGAAGTGTATCTATGATGAAAATTACATAAGACTCTCTCATCTTTCTAAGTATGGAGAACTGCACATCAGGGGCTGAATAAATACTTTTTGCCCCACTGTAACAAACTTTTTGGTGTTCTTTTTCTATTAAATGGTAATGAAAAGGTAAATTCCTCTGCCTGGAAACTCGTTACTTAGCCTTCTGGAGTGCATTTTATATTTGCCTAGTGTAGGTTTGGTGTATGGGTTTTTTTTTCCCCCTAAACTTTCAAACATGTGAATCTTCATTTCATTTTTTCCTGTGCAGGAGTGTCTGGACAACGTGTTTCCCTGGCTGCTAGGTATAGCATCCTTCCCCCTGCTGCCCTCTGCTCAAGAAGTGGAAGACGAAGACGATGCAGGTTTGGACGAGTCTGAAAAGTTAACAGAGAAAGACAAGGAGCAGAGAAAACAAGATCATGATGTTGCTCGACAGGATGTTGTCAAGGTGAAGAGACTACAGTTATATGCTCTATATAGGCATCATATAGTATGTGTACTATGTACTGGCAATAGAGTACTTGAGCTTTAATATACAGGTGTGCGCTGTTTAATGACCACATTATGTTCTGTGAAACATTTCGTTGATCAAAATGGGCCAAATGACGTAACTGTAGTCACAATCATTGTACCCTACTCTAACCTTAAATATAAAGAGTATTTAGGCAAGGAAACTGTGCAAGCGAGTGATAAGAGATACTGCTGAAAACAGAAGTGGAATGCTATCGTCTACACATCATCAAACTGTTATACCTCTCACCCCCTCCAGGAAATGCACAACACACGTGGTTCTTCTGTTACCGATGGATTTCTTCTTCTTTTGCACTTACTGCACTTCACAGCCATCAAATCCAAACAAATAATATTAATGCCAGTACAAATACACATGCTTAACCCTTCTTAATTAGACCAGGCACTTATGGCTGCAAAGCCTGGAGTTAAAAGGCATTTTTATTTCCCATTATATTTCCTATCGTTATATTCTAAAGACCTTATATTATGAGTAATGTCTGTGAACAGTAAAAGCAAAACACTTACTCTGTTGGTGAACTCAGTGCTGCTGCTCAGCTAGCTGCAGCCTGAAAGCCCAGCAAATGTGTTATAGTATCATACTGAGCAGGGTTCTCTCTGTATTCCCTTTGGTTGGTTTGTATAACCTTTTTATGGGGAATTATTTGCACTAAGATTACAGTGCTGTAGATGTGAAAATAAATTAAAAACACTTGAAACATAGCGGAGATCTGCACTGAGCGAGAGCTATTATGAATCTGAATCACTGAATTAGTGTGCCCTGAATCGTGATCCGATGTTTTGGCTGACATGAGTCGACTCAGCTGAAACGCGTCAACTCATAGAAGTAAGTGCGCGAGTACCGAGCCAACGATGAGAACTGAGACACATTTTTTTCCTCAAAATGCACCGAGAACCGAATTCAACGAGTTCTGAGGTCGTCGAGAACCGAGGTGCAGCTGTGTATGAATCTGCAGTTATCTGTGTTGTAGTAGGGGAGTAAAATGATGTTAGTAAAGACTGTTTCGGAATCAGAGTCAAACTCGTGGCACAATTCCTCATGATGAATAGACTGCACATGGGGCATATATACCTGTAGTAGTTCTGCCTTGGGCCACACTGATGACATTTACTTTACTTTTCCTCAGGGTTTGTTGAAGATGCAGCTTCTGCAGCGGCTTCGGTACATCCTGGAGGTGGTACGACCTGCACCACGCACGGTTCTTGATGTTCTTGAGATTTTAATCCGAATCGCTCGCCACTCGACTTCTGCAGCCACACAGGTGAGCACCTCAGATGATTTCTGATAACTGTCTACTGGACACTGTATCAGTTTTCCCATGATATCCCAAATATGTTTGTAAAGCTGTCCCTAAAGTATTTTCCATCTCTAGATCCTTGATTGTCCCCGGCTGATGGAGACTGTGATGTCCGAGTTCTTGCCTTGTACTTGGGTTCCACCCAACATACCAGCTGCACCCTCTTTATATGGGCTGCCTGTATCCACAGCCATGAAGCTCTTCCGTGTCTTGGCCTGTGCCGGGAGGCATGCCTGTGCCAGAATAGTGAGTGATGACTGGCCATGCCTGCTTGACCTGCCTTTGATGTTATGACTGCAGATATTCTGGTGAAGCCCACATTCATATTAGCTTCTGGTCTCGTTTTTGTGTTTCAGCTCAACTCTGTAGGTGGAAGGGAGCGCATTTCTCGATTCTTATCAGTGGAACCGTCAGACCTGCTGTTGGAACCTGGGGAAGCAGTTGGCTGTAGCACTGAAGCCCTGAGGCTGTGGGCTGTGGCTGTCAGTTATAGTCAAGCCTGTAACCTGTACATGTGAGAGTTACTGCTCTGTTGGCTGCTAATAATGACAGTGCTCACTTGGGCTGTCACTTTAGCTTCAGAATGACATTTGAATGCTCTATCTGTTGTACCTTTTCTGATGTTTGACTAAATTTGAAATTGAAGCATACAGATGCTTTTTGATTTAGGATAGGGTTATGTTCGGATAAACTCCGTTGTAAGGCGATTGTATTGCAAACCTAGGAGTAGATACGCTGTATATATACGATGAGTCGCAGTGGAGAAATCTGATGATGTGCATCGTGGAAATGTCTTTATAACATCTGATGCAGTTGCATTTTTTGATCATATATCATATACGGCATACAGTGGAACAATGTTCATATTTTAATACTTTTGGATTTTAATTTGACATGTTTAAAGATATTTGTAAAGCACTAGTCGCACACACAATTGATACAAAAAGTGTTTGACAAACTGACCATCATAATAACTTTGATTTACTTAGAATTACAATCAGACTCGTGGGACATTTACATTTATATAATTTAGCAGACGCCCTTATCCAGAGCGACTTACAATTGGTACAATCTTACAATCCAAGCAATTGTGGGTTAAGGGCCTTGCTCAAGGAGCCAACAGTGGCAGCTTGACATAGGTGGGATTTGAACCCTGGACCTTCTGGTCCAAAGTCCAGTACCTTAACCACTAGGCCTTAACCACAGTCCACAACTCCACATCATTAATAGACTATGTGTGGACTCTCTAAAGTGTGCATGGCATAAAGAACTTGACCAGTAAAGGAAGTTCTTTCCCACACAGTACTTTCCGAATGCTTTTGCATTGTCGGGACGTTTCCCACCTTTCTGTTTCTGATATGTTTGTTAACGCTCAGGCCATTGGGAAATGAGAGTGGTTGAATCACTGGTGTGCAATTTTGCAACCACTATTACTACCGTTCCTGCCCCTGGTTGTAAGTTTCGTAGGTGTTTTTAAAATTCAAATGATTTGTTACTGAATTTGACAAATTTCAGGTTCATTCTGACAGCCCTAATGGCCACTGAGGGAATTGTAATAATGTTATTACTATTGTGCCTGCCCTCCAATTTAATAGTTGAATAACACTAGGCTTAATGTATTATTTATGTCATTTATTGACATAAATAGTTGCAAATAGATGTCATATACCAACTAGCAGGCCAAATCCTCTCTAAATGTGTTAGAACTAGCCTTTGATGATAGTTATTTCATGTTCCACTATCTATACTAAACTAAAAAGGACTTTTAAATTCACATAAGCCAATGTCAAAATCTGTTCTTTAGAATGAGATTCATCATGTGTAAGGAAATGAATCATTTTCCCTTCTTTAATCACAATAGTAAACAACGCAAGGTGGAAATTGAGCATTTAAAATGTCCATAATGGAAACAAATGATGACAGGGGGATCTGTAGGAATTTAAGCACGTTTCCCTGCCTCACCAGAGACCTGTACCCGGTGCTGGTGAAAGCTCTACAGTCGGCGCATAATCCATGTGCACCATCAGAGTCTCTCCTGGTCCTGGAGCTGCACAGAATGAAAGCCCTGTTAGTGTTGCTAACTCAGGTGACCCACACTGCTGGCTGCCACAAGGAGATGCAAGCTGCCATGCTCAGGTCCGAACACACACAAGGAACACATTTTACATCTATATCAAATGTTTATTTTTTTAAATAAATCTGACAATTACATGTATGTGACAGCTCCCAAGGAACCGAGTGTCTTCCTCCACCTCCGGTAGCATGGAGTCATGTGACTGGCTTACAGCCCACTCTGCGTGGTTTACTAAAAGGCTGTTTGAGAAAGTTGGATGATTCCGGTCAAAGGTCTAGTACCCTGAGTCTGCTGCCGTCCTACCTGATCTACATGGGAGCGTATTACTCACAGCTCACTCTGCAAGTAAGTACTCTTAAGAATAAGACATGTGGACCTGTGCTGTTCAATGTTAATTAAAATATTTGGTGGCTGCTAAGTGCAAGGAAACACAACTCAAATCTGAAATGTTCTCCACTTGTTCCTGACCCACTTTAGATATTTCTCACACGGAATTGACCCTACAGTTTACAGCGGTGCTTGAAAGTGAACCCTTTAGAAATTTCTACATTTCTGTATTATAAGTACGACCAAAGCATCATCAGATATTTACACAAGTCGATAAGGAGAGCCCAGTTAAACAAATGAGACAAAAATATTATACTTGGTCATATATTTATTGAGGAAAAATATCTAATATTACATATCTGTGAGTGCAATGCATATGAACATTTGCTTTCAGTGCACAAATAAATGCAACTAAACATTTCCAGGAACAGTTTTACATTGGCACATAGGAATTTTAACCCATTCTTCCATACATAACAGCGTCAACTCTAAAAAGGTTAGTTTATAAGAGCCAACCAAAAGCAAAACAAGAATTGAATGCTCCAGAACCCAGGCTGCCGTTAGCTTAGCAGCTATGCCTGGGTCTGGAGTTCATCATTACAGTAAGTGTTTTGCACTTACTTTTCACTTTCAGTCAATTACTCACTAGTTACATGAGATTTTCCAACACGTTATTATAAAATAAGCTTTCTGTTAATGATTTTGGCCAGCTGTAGGTTAATGTAAGTGTTTTGAACATTAACACTAATGTAAATGCAGAAAATGCAATAAGAAGCCAACTTCAGCCTCGTCTCCACTGTGGTACACCAAACACTCATTAAACTCCCCACTTCATGATCCATTTAACTTATGATAGATTTGTCTGAACATATCCCCATCTTAAATCAGGGAGCACCTGCCTAATACAACTCCATTAATGTATATAATGCCTTATACAGTGTGGAATTTCCGGAGGTCTGGAATGGGTGAATTTAATTTCCTTCTGAAACGAATGAAACGAAAAGAAATGAGGTACCACTGTATATCCCTTCAGATTAATTGCTAAAGTACAGTACTTTGCAAAAGGCTTAGGCCTCATCAGGCTGGAAAAGGTTACAAAACCATCTCTAAAGAGTTTGGACTCCTCCAATCCACAGTCAGACAGATTGTGTACAAATGGAGGAAATTCAAGGCCATTGTTACCCTCCCCAGAAGTGGTCGACCAACAAAGATCACTCCAAGAGCAAGGTGTGTAATAGTTGGCGAGGTCACAAAGGACCCCAGGGTAACTTCTAAGCAACTGAAGGCCTCTCTCACATTGGCTAATGTTAATGTTCATGAGTCCAC